>OZ024748.1:57389870-57392370 GCA_964016885.1 Eledone cirrhosa
ACCTCGGAAGGATTTAAACTCAGACCATAAGGGACGTAATTGTTTGCTGCAAAGCATGGCGTCCAACCCTCTACCGATACTGCCAGAGTGAGAGGGTAAGTGTGAGGAAGTAAAGAGTTTATTGGTCTAATATACAAGTCTAACAAATTAAGTGGTTCTGAGAAACAGAGAAACTGTTTTAATTCCAAATGTAGAAAGAACAGACAAAGATTATGAGAAGATGTCATCGTTAGATGTGTAATGGAAGGAAAGCGGTACTATTAAATGACAAGAAGGAAGAAACGGAAGCAAAGCTTGAAGAATTAAGAATAATTGAAAGAATCCAAAATGAAACTTAACCCTTTTGCATTTTCATTACTCTATATATGCTGTTATATTTGCATTATAAAGGCTTTACCTTACATATCTCACATTATACCGAATCTATGAGATTTTGATATTATTTATTTTGGGAACAATACCTTAACATCAGTATGAGCAGCTGGTTTGAACAGAAAGAGGTGAGAGTATACAGCCGATTTGATGCTAAAGGGTTAAACCATACAATCTACTCTTTCATCTCTTTGTCATCACCATCTTATTTCTTTGAAAGAATGGTTATTAAATGGTGTTGAGATGTCCCTTCACTTGGCATTTGACAAGAGAATCTCTGAATGCTGGTGCTACAATAAATTGCTCCCTGTACCCTATGTAATGTGCCTGATGATTGAGCCGTGACAATTTAGAGTAGATAGAAATCTTTCTTCTTGTTGAAGACAAGACAACATCTTTGGTGCCATGATCAAATTCATGCAATACAATTTGTAAAATGATTGCTTATGAGAAGGGAAATCTGCTCATAGAAATTGCCAAAATCTGGAATGTATGTGTGTAAGATGGTCCCACATTCCATCTAAGTGGGCAGCTTCTCGGCCCAGTTTCCATTTACTCAAAGAGAGGGTTGAATCCGCGATTTAGGTTATAGACACTTTCCACGCTGTGGGATTGAACCTTGGACCACGTAGTTGTGAACTAAACTTATTAGCTTTAACCATGCTATATCTCCAAAATCGACTGTCAATGCTGGTTACTTGTGAGGCAAATCCTACTTGGTTTATGCTCTTAAAAAAATTTATCAAAATGAATAATAAATCCACAGCCATTAGTTGTGTCATGTTGCTGTGAGAGTTTTGTTTCATCCTAACCTTTATTAACGTAATGTAGTAAAATGGAGGATTATGGAATAACAAATAAATGAAAAAATATAAACAAATAAATATTGCAAAACTATATTGTATACTCGAAGTTATCTCCCTTGTATTAGAGTTATTTCCCCTAGAGCTAAAAGTTAAGTAAACAATTCTCTCCTTCGATGCTTATTTCGTGACTGAAATTTTATTTACTTAATTAAGTATTACGCATAAATAATGTCAGGAGAAATACAGAAAAGAAAAGGAAAAAAGAAATTAAGAGACGAAAGAAAGTGAAAATGGGAACGAAGTGACAGACTTCACACTTCAGCATATACAGTGAAAACTATACTAAGTTACGAGGACTGGCTGAAAAGTTTATAGGCTGACCAAAATACTCTCATGGAATGACCAAATGAGGTGTATTTTTTTTTAACTTAGTCCCTGGAAAGAAACAAAGCAGTCATTAATAAGAAGAGATGAAATTAATGTATGTAAGATTTCATAGCTCTAGCATCACTCCTTCAGAGTCAGCCTATGAAATTTTCAGTAGATCCTTGTAGATCTCACTCAGACGAGAGTTTGTACAATGTATTTTGCCAAAGACACAGGTCGATTCTAATCCTATGGGTTTTCAACGTAAGTTGATGAATACTACATGAAAGACTGCCAAATAATTAGCGTGACAGAAAAACCAGCTCGTACCGTACCTTTAGCCCAATTCTTAGATATAGATAGGTGCATTCAACCATAGGTGTGACATGAGGAACAGCAACACCACGGATAGTGTGAGTGTAAGGATACCTTACCTGAAAGAGTTCACGATCGGTGTTCATATGGATTACCAGAACACACCTCGAGGATGGTTATAAAGGTTTCTTTACACACACGCACATATATATATATATAAATATATATTTACGGAAATAAGACCGTTATTGCTCCAAACAGTCCACAAACACTCAGTAAACACCCTAAACCGAATACCAACCTGCACTCATGACTCCTGTCAAACCAACCTTCACTTAACCTCCAAATTCGGCAAACGAAATGTGAACCCCCAACCTTCCTAAACTCAACATACGTAACTACAACATATGTAACTACAACATACGTAACTCAACATATGTAACTACAACAGCCATGCAACGAAGAAGACAGACGTTATGAACCTGCAGCTGTTGTATTACATAGTCTCTACCACAAACAGCTTTGTGAAAGTTTGGGAAAGAAATTGAATATTACTTTCTACAATATGCTAACTAATTAATACTCTTAGTTTTAAATATTTTGTAATTTAAAAATATCAATTTAAGTATTTAACAATATAT
>OZ024748.1:57397370-57419870 GCA_964016885.1 Eledone cirrhosa
TGTATGTATGTATGCATGTGTGTGTGTGTATATGTGTGTGTGCATATGCATGTGTGTATATATATGTATGTGTGCATATGCATGTGTGTGTGTATACATATGTATGTTTGTATGTGTATGTGAATATGTATGTACACATAACTATACATATATATATGTGTGTGTGTGTGTGTGGGCATGTCAGTTTAACTAACAACACTTAAAAGCAACCAATGACAAAGTAACGTAATTTGAAAAAGTAAGGTAATTTGATTCAATTGATTTATCCTCACTTTGTTTTTCTTTATTTTTAATTTTCTATTCAATTACATTCTGGCTAATAAAACTATTATTTGTTTCATTGTTTTTTTCTCTTTTCATCTATCTCCCATTCTAGTTCTTCACCAAAGAACACTTTGAAGAATTGCTATACCATTTACTTGGCAGTTGCCAATCAAAAGACAAAGTCTCTACTACATTCAGGCTGTTGAATAAAATGCTCAAAGCTAAACTCATCAAAGAATACAGCGAGATATGCTTGAATCTAATTGACCAGCATTGGATGAACATTCTCATCAAATTCAAAGAGTATTCCTCTGAGAATGAATGTAATTCAGAATTTTTAAAACTATGGAAAACATTGATCAAAAAGCATGGTTTCATATGTGATACAAAATTACAAACATGTGATACTGCTCAGGCATTGTTGAAACATATGGACTATCTTATAGCCAGACTTGATAGCAATTCAACTAATGGAAAATGGGTGTTAAAGAGTACATTACAGCTTTTTAATAAAGTATTGTCTTATAAAGAAGAATTGGCTATCCAGAAACATATTCCTCATTTCTACTTGGTTACTTGTCAGCATTTACTAGCAGCCAGCATTTTTGGGAAATGCCTCCAAGCAATAGCAGACTACAGCAGCCATGATGGTTTTGGAGGATCAGAAGAAGAGTTTATTTTTCGACAAGATAATTCCAATAATTATAATGTCCATGGAGGTATTACTTCTAACTGCTGTATATCCAGCAATATTGATAAAGACTCTAGTCCTTCTTGGGACATTACTGCAGATATCTCTGATAAAGCTGGTATCTGCAGTGACACTGTAAACTGCACTAATGAATGTGTAGCCAATAATGGTATCAATATTGACATTAATATTCAGTCAGATATGTCTTGCAGTGATATTAGTTATGATAAATGTAATATCTCCAACAGTATGAGCACAGACTACACATCAGTTAGAATAGAAGAGAAAACCTCTGATAGAAATATCACAGATGTTAAACATAAGATGATTGTTGAACAAAACAATATGGAG
The DNA here is from genome assembly GCA_964016885.1 of Eledone cirrhosa. Taxonomy (NCBI): domain Eukaryota; kingdom Metazoa; phylum Mollusca; class Cephalopoda; order Octopoda; family Eledonidae; genus Eledone; species Eledone cirrhosa. The sequence goes on from OZ024748.1 coordinate 57,398,677, forward strand.
AGCAGCCAAGATACCACACATATTGCTAAAGACAGCACATTTATTGGTAATATCACAGTAGCCAGCAGCATTGATACAAGAGCTTCCAAACTACCTAATTTATCACTGTTACGTAGGTTGATATTATTACAGGTCAACACATATGTTATTACTGTTAAACATCATGATCAAGTCTCAGAGCAAGGTAAGTTTATTAACACTTTAGCATTTACATTACTCTATAATTACTATTGCATATTCATGGTAAAGGCTTTACCTCACATAACATTTACATCACTCTATATTTACTATTGCATATTCATGGTAAAGGCTTTACTTCACATAACATTTACATTACTCTATATTTACTATTGCATATTCATGGTAAAGGCTTTACCTCACATAACATTTACATCACTCTATATTTACTATTGTATTTTCATGATAAAGGCTTTACTTCACATAACATTTACATTACTCTATAATTACTATTGCATATTCATGGTAAAGGCTTTACCTCACATAACATTTACATCACTCTATATTTACTATTGCACATTCATGATAAAGGCTTTACTTCACATAACATTTACATCACTCTATATTTACTATTGCATATTCATGGTAAAGGCTTTACCTCACATAACATTTACATCACTCTATATTTACTATTGCATATTCATGGTAAAGGCTTTACCTCACATAACATTTACATCACTCTATATTTACTATTGCATATTCATGGTAAAGGCTTTACCTCACATAACATTTACATCACTCTATATTTACTATTGCATTTTCATGGTAAAGGCTTTACCTCACATAATTATCTCACATAATATAGAATCTATGAGATCTTGATATTATTTATTTTGAGAACAATTCCTTAACATCAGTATGAGTGACCAATTACAGCCGGTTTGAACAGAAAGAAGTGAGAGAAGTCTTGCCGGATACAGCCGGTTTAAATGCTAAAGGGTTAAAAAAACCACATCTCAAAACCTTTAGTTTTATAGTTACTTGCAATATATATATATTGTAAACGTGGTTGGTGTTAGGAAGGGCATCCAGCCGTTGAAAACCCACCAGACAGTCCTATACGAGCAAGACAACCAATCTTGCCTCAAGTGGGAAAATTCCCGTCCAAACCCATGCAAGCGTGGAAGATCGACGTTAAACAATGATGATGATGATGATATATTACAAATATGTGATGATCTCTATATTTAACTAAGTTTTCATATATACATGTATCTATTTTCCATGTTATTTACATATGTTTATATGTTTACATACATCCATCCATCCTAATATATACAGTACTCACTGGAAATGAGGTTGGCATTAGGAAGGGCATCCAACTAGAAACCAAGCCAAAATCAGTTCTGTATGAGCAAGGAATGGTCACCTGACCTGGCATTGCTCACATCAGGACAACTCGTCTAACCATGCTAGCGTGGAAAAATGGACGTTAAATGGTGATGAGGATTATATTTATATCATCATCATCATCATTTTACATCCGATTTTCCCTGCTTGCAAGGGTGGGACGGGTCCTATTCAACACAGCATCTCTCCACTTGTCACGGTCCTTCGTCATCTCCACCGTGAGCTTCAGCGATCTGAGGTTTGTTCTCACCACCTCCGCCCATGTTTTTCGTGGTCTACCTCTACCATGTCTTCCCTCAGCTGACATTTCCTGGCACTTCTTCACCCATCGGTCATCCTCCATGCGCACCACATGTCCATACCACCACAATCTCCTCTCTCGCACACTACATTCTATCCCTCTCAGACACAGTTTCTCTCTCAACACATCCATGCTGGGTCATTCATGCACATTGACATTGCACATCCAACGGAGCATGCTTGCCTCATTTCTCTCCAGCCATTGCATATCCTCTGCAGTTGCTGCTCAAGTCTCACTACCATGCAGCATCATGCTCCTCACAGAGGCATCATATAACCGGCCTTTCGTACGCAGGGAGAAATCCTTCTTCGTCAGCAGAAGAAGCAGCTCCCTAAATTTCTTCCAATCCCTCCTTATTCTAGATACTATGGCCTCGGACCCCCCCCCCCCACCTCTCCCATGCTAATCTGATCTCCTAGGTACCGGAATCTATCAACCACTTCTATAGCATCCACCTGCATTTGAAAAATGTGTCTATCAATGCGACTTCTACTGTCTAATTTCCCTGTACATCTACTGCATACGTATTTCTCCCTACCTGTTAGTTTGCCTGCTATCCCTCTACATCTCTTGTGTACCCAAGATCTGCATTGTGTACAATTTATAGAATTTATGCCAGTTCCTTTTCTGCATATCGAACATGGACATTTCCCTGACGGAATCAGAGTTTTGTCCTCTTTTCTACTCATCAACACTTTTGTCTTAGCTAGGTTCACTCTCAGTCCTCTTGCTTCCAACTGCTGTTTCCATAGCCAGAATTTATTCTCTAGCTCCTCTATTGATTCTGCTATAAGAACCAGATTGTCAGCATAGAGAAGTTCCCATGGACAGCCAGTCTTAAACTCCTCTGTTATGGCTTGGAGGACTATAATGAACAAGAGTGGGATGAGGACCGAACCTTGATGTACTGAAGCATGATACTAAAACAGCTTCAAATTAGTTTCTTCAATTAACCTTTTGATGAAGGGAGTCTATCCCGAAATATAAAAACCAATAAATAACTGGGGCAATCATAAATGTTAAATTTTTACAACTTTAGTTATATATATGGTGGAATTAATCTATAAAATCCTTCTCATCATCATCATGACTGTTTAACGTCCATCTTTCCATGCTAGCATGGGTTAGGCAAGTTGGGTCACACAGAACTATTTCTGACTTGGTTTCTACAGCTAGATGGCCTTCCTAACACCAGAGAAATAACAAAGAGAAATAATTAGTTACATTTTAAAAATAGATTCATTCATGTATTTGTTAGATTTCTTTGATGCTGTTCTGAAGTTTCAATTATATATTTCGCAGCTGATTTTCTGATACTATTTAAATCACATTACTCATTTTTGGCCACAAGACACCATTAGAAAGAAGCTTATTTGATAAACTTTATTTTTTACATGTCTTCATAAAATGATTTGTATTAATCATTAATTTTTTCTGTGAAAATTAATAAACAATTCCGATAAATATTTTGATTGATGATAAAAACAAATAGATGCACCTGGTTTTTAAATGGTTTTCTTCTCGATTAGTTGTGTTGTATATACAAAAATTTGAAATTTAAAATTGTGCAAAGACTTTACGATGAATTTGGCGTTAAAAGCAGCCATGAAGTTGTTTTGAATGCAGCATAGATATTGTTGCTAGTTTTTGTTACTTAGGTGACCTTAGCAGTTATTGTAGTTTTGAATTTCATGGTAATGAAGGACAGGCTTCAATGCAGAATATATGCAAATGCAAGTAAGAAAGGATGTGATGAACATGGTTATTTGCTTATGTAGTGTTAAGGCACAAATGAACTCAGACATAAAATAGGGACATCAACTGATATGTAAATTGACTTATAGATGAGTATATATATATATCACTGTTTAATGTCCATTTCTTTGCTAGCATGGATATATATATATATATGTAAACATATATATATATATATATATATATATATATATATATATATATATATATATATATATATATAAAAAGGAGAGAAAGTGAAAATGGCATAAAGTTTCATGTATATCTATCTATCCCCTCTCTGTCACTCTCTCTCTCTCTCTCTCTCTCTCTCTCTCTATATATATATATATATATATATATATGAGAGAGATGGGGATAGATAGATGTACATGAAACTTTCTGCCATTTTCACTTTGCAAGCAGGTAAAAGCTGACATAAGATGATGATGATGATTATGAGCAAAACATGGTCACCTGACCTAACATTGCCCACAACAGCACAACCCGTCCAGCCCATGCCAGTGTAAAATGGAGGTGATGATGATATATGTATATACACACAAATATATATATATATATACCATTATCATGATATATATATATATACATATACCATTATCATGATATATATATATATACATATACCATTATTATGATATATATATATATATGTTTTGTTGGTTCCACAAAACATCCAACTCACACTGTAAAGTGGTCGTGTAAAAGATATGGCAAAAAGCACCCAGCACACAGTGTCAATGTGGTTGGAGCTAGGAAGGGCATCAAGCTGTAGAAAACCAGCCAGAAACAGTCCTATATGAGTGAGACACAGTCACCCGAACCAATTTGCCTCTAAATGGGACAAACCTGTCTAATCTAACCCATGCTAGCGTGGAAGATAGATGTTAAATGATGATAATGATGATTGAGGGAGAGAGGGAGAGAGATGGATATCTTTTTATTCTTCTCACATTCCCTCATTTTCTTGCTATATGTACACACACACACACATATATATATATAATCTATTGACTTGTACTGCTCCAGCAATCAGTGCACTATTGCACAATATGCAATAGCATATTTACCTCAAAGCATTCTTAGTGGAACAAATGTCATTATGGACCTCGGGATGCTGTATTCAAAAAGAACTTAATGCATGATGTGTGAATGGTTGGGGGCAGTAAACACAGTAACTGTGTATAAATATCATGCATCTTTATTTGTAATATTCCATACAATTCTTTCAATGCTTCATAGAATGTACAACTAGTGCATTTGTCTGAACAAATCTTTAGTAGAACAAACTTTGCTAAATGTCTCATAGATAGATGGAGAGATTCATGTATGAAGAATATCTATTTATTTATTTATTAGCACTGGTGATCTACACAATAAAAAGTATCCAGTACACACTGTAAAGTGGTTGCTGTTAGGAAGAGCATCCAGCTGTAGAAAGCTTGCTAAATAAGGGGTTAAAAGGACTGTTCAGTTTGTGTCAAAAGACCCAACTTCTGTGCACTTGATATTACCATATATAAGCAGGATACAGACTTCTTAGCCTGCCTCAGAGGTCAGTAGCTCTGCTTCAGTACTGACTTAGTCTATGTAGACCCAACCAACCCTTGCTAGAGGGGAAAGCAGATGATAAATGATGATGACTTATTTATTTATCCATCCATCTATTTATTTATTTCTAGGTGCCAAGATGGATCTTCTGAACAAAATTACTTCTGAGATGCAACACACCTGCTCAGAAGTTGAGAAAATTCTCAGCCATGGTAACAAAATGGGTTTCAGTCCTTCCAAAACTTCCACGATCACTATTTATTCTCCTGAGCCAAGTTTTAACCTAGACTGGCTTCCAGAAATATTTAGTGATCAAGATGATTCTTGGATTGAAATCCTTCTAGCTGTCACTGACCTTTATGTATTGAGCAAAGCATGGTATGTGCAATAGAGAACTAGCTTTCTATTTTGTTATTGTTATTACATGCTTGTTTAAAATGATGTAAAATAATATTGATAATGATATGTATTTAAGTATTGTAAGTGTATGTTTAAGTTTAAATATATACGTATATGTATAAGTATATACATGTGAGCATTAATATATATACAAACATATACAAGCGCATTAGTAAGTGCTTACATATGTTTGTATAAAAAGAAGTATGTATGCATATGTGTAAGTATGTACATATATATATATGTATATATTTTCATTTTTCATTTCATTTCATTTTACGTCCGCTTTTTCCTGCTTGCAAGGGTGGGACGGGAACTGATTCTGGCTTGATTTCTACAGCTGGATGCCCTTCCTAACACCAACCTCACTTACAGTGAGTGCTGGGTGCTTTTTTGCCATGGCACCTCCACGACCACTTTGCAGTGGAATGATATGGAGGCCAGTCCCTATCATCTCATTTCTACAGCTGAGTAAACTGGAGCAATGTAAAATAAAGTGTCTTGCTCAAAGAACAACACATCACCTGGTCTGAGAATTGAACTCACAACCTTTAGATTGCAAGGCCAATGCTCTAACCACTAAGCCAATATATATATATATATATATATACAGGCATAGTAAGTGTGAGCATATATTTGTATAAAAATAAGTATGTATGTATGCATATGTGTAAGTGCGTACATATGTATGTATATATATTCATCCATATATATATATATATACACACATATGAGTATATGTGCCTGTATATATAGATGGAAGAACTAGTAAATACTAGCTATAACAGTGTTATGTTGCATCAATATTTAGTACCCGAGGGAAGAGAAGTTATGTTCAATATGGTTTTTGTTTCGATTTTAGCTTCAGTTTTTACAGTTAGGGAATTTTATGAATATTTTTTTCATTTCATTTCTTAAATTTATTCAGAACAGCATGTTTTGTTAAATATACAGATTATGGAAAGCAGATGTGAAATGATGTTGATGAGGATGATAATGTGTGTGTTTATATATATACATATATATGTGTGTGTGTATGTGGATGTTTATACATATATATATGTGTGTGTATGTATGTTTATATATATATATATATATAGATAGGCAGGCATAGCTGTTGGGTTATGTAGTTTACTGTGCAACCACATGATTCTAGCTTTTTACCTAAGGTAGTCTTCTACTATATTTTCTGACTATTGCCTCAAAAACTTACTGTATGTATTTGATTTTAATATTGAATGTTAATGTATTCATGTATTTTATCCCCATTGTGTAGTTTCAGGTAAGACTTTCTTCATTTGTTGTGATTACTTTATCGTTCATGTCTGCACGCTGTATTGTATTTTTGTCTTATTTTAATATAATCGAGTACAGTGTTTAAATGCCTTGCTACACACTATGACCTCGGTTAGTCCAGCTCTATTGTTGAGTATGTTTGAAACTGTTTAACCCTTTAGCATTTAAACCAGCCATATCCGGTTAGGGTCCTCTCACTTCTTTCTGTTCAAACTGGCTGTAACTAGCTACTCATACTGAGGTTTAGGTATTGTTCTCAAAATAAATAATATCAAAATCACATAGATTCAACATTATGTGAGGTAAAACCTTTACCATGAAAATATAATAGTAAATATAGAGTAATGTAAATGCTAAAGGGATAAGTCAGTTTTGACAACCGATAACCACATAGTTATTATCTTGTTACCATTTTGTTCCTCATTTCACCATCCCCATGCTTGTATCTGTTGCCAGTTTTGCAATATATGACAAAAAATGATCAGTTCAAACTGTAACTTGGTTGTCTAGGAGTCACGACAAAAACCACCTTGCCCACACAGTAAAGTGTTCATGTAGGTGTCACGACTAAAAGAACCCAGTATACACTATAAATGTGGTTGACATTATGAAGGGCATCCAGTCATTGAAACAGCCAAAATCAGTTCTGAATGAGCAAGATATGGTTATCTGACCTGGCTTGTCTCGCAACAGGATTTCTTGTTTAACCCATGCTAGCATGGAAAACTGACAGTAAACGGTGATGATGTTTAATATATATATATATATATATATATATATATATATATATATGAATGGAGGCACATGGCTTAGTGGTTAGAGCATTGGCCTTGCAATCAAAAAGTTGTGAGTTCAATTCTTGTACCAGGTGATGTGTTGTTTCCTTGAGCAAGACACTATATTTCACATTGCTCCAGTTTACTCAGCTGTAGAAATGAGATGATAGGGACTGGGGTCCATATCATTCCACTGCAAAGTGGTCGTGGAGGTGCCACAGCAAAAAAGCACCCAGCACTCACTGTAAATGAGGTTGGTGTTAGGAAGGGCATCTAGTTGTAGAAATCAAGCCAGAATCAGTTCCCGTCCCACCCTTGCAAGCAGGAAAAAGCGGACGTAAAATGATGATGATGATATAGTATATGATCATAGTATAATAGACTTTTCAAGGATTTATACCAGTCCAGCCTCCTGTTACTTTATATATATATATATATATATATATATATATAGATAGATAGATACATACATGCATATATATATATATATAACGAAGGAAGTGTGGTAAGGAACCAGATGGACCACAACACACCAGAGTACTCAATACTTAGGGTAGTAGAGTGGGTAATAGGAAAATGTTTAACCCCGACTGCAGAGCTCAAGCTCTTTCAACGGTTATTTCAGTCCAGAAATAGCAGCCGGCGAAACGGCTTGAGCTCTGCCATCAGAGTTAAACATTTTCCTATATATATATATATATATATATATATATATATATATATATACCTTCCTTTTTCTATATATATATATATATATATATATATATATACATATATATATATATATATATATAAATATATATATAAACACACACAAATCTATTATATATTTTTATACACTAAAATAAAGATAAAAAGCAACCACACAAATACAATCTACAAATTGATAAATAGAAAATTGTCAAAAAAATTAATTATGAAATTTTCTTGTGTTTTAGTTAAAGTATGGAGGAGATAGATGCAGAAAAATATAAGTGGTAAAAAGAACATATAATCATGCCCTAAGACACTAGACTGTATTATAATTAAATTCTGTCTGAAGAAAGTTTCAGATTCTCAAACATCATTATATGTTATATATGGTATACGTGCATGCACATGAACAAAAATGCACACAATACATACATACATATATATATATATATATATATATATATATATATATATATATATACATTGGCCTTGAAATCGAAAGGTTGTGAGTTCAATTCTCAGACCGGGTGATGTGTTGTTTCCTTGAGCAAGACACTTTATTTCACATTGCTCAAGTTTACTCAGCTGTAGAAATGAGATGATAGGGACTAGGGTCCATATCATTCCACTGCAAAGTGGTCGTGGAGGTGCCATGGCAAAAAAGCACCCAGCACTCACTGTAAACGAGGTTGGTGTTAGGAAGGGCATCTAGTTGTAGAAATCAAGCCAGAATCAGTTCTCGTCCCACCCTTGCAAGCAGGGAAAAGCGGACGTAAAATGAAATGAAATGAAATGAATATATATATAATGAGGTCTGTAGGTGCACGACAAAAAAAAATACACAGTCCACGCTGTAATGTGGCCATGTAGGCAACACGGTAAAAACCTCCCAGTCCACACTGTAAATGTGGTTGGTGTGGGGAAGGGCACCCAGCCGTAGAAAACCCGCCAGACATGTAGGTGTCACGACAAAAAAACACACAGTCCACGCTATAATGTGGCCGTGTAGGTAACACGGTAAAAACCTCCCAGTCCACACTGTAAACGTGGTTGGTGTTAGGAAGGGCATCCAGCCGTAAAAACCCGCCAGACAGTCCTATACGAGCAGGACAACCAATCTTGCCTCAAGTGGGAAAACTCCCGTCCAAACCTATGCAAGCGTGGAAGATGGACGTTAAACGATGATGATGATGATGATATATATGAGTGTGTCTGTGTGTGTGTATGTGAATGTAAACATACATAAGATAATGATGTATATACACACACAAATGCACTGAATATATATAAATAAATAATGAAATTATTGTGTAAAGTGCTCAGGTGCACTACAACTCGTCAAAGGTGTATGTATAGTACATAGAATAATACACAAATGTCATATATATATATGTGTTTGTGTGTATGTGTGCATGAGCATGTATACGTATATAACATAATTATGTATATACACTCACAAACACGCTCACTATATATATATGTGTGTATGTGTATGCATACATATACATCTACAATATAGCGTAGTTTGTTAGAAAGCACTAATGGTGTACATACGCACATGCATATATGAACTCTCCATGTGTATGGTTATGCACACCACTAGGATTTTGTAACCCAAAGTAATGGATTGTAGATATGAGTAAGTGTGCATGTATGTGAAGGTATATATATATAAATATATATATTGGAAAAGAGTCAGGACCTTGAGGGCTGAGTTCCGGCCATTTTGACATCTAGATCTGATCTAGCTGTCGAAATGGCTGGAGCTCAGCTGTCGGAGACCTGACTCTTTTGCTATTAGCCACTCTACTACCCTAAGTATTGAGTACTCCGGTGTGTTATGGTCCTCCTGGTTCCTTACCACACTTTCTTTGTTATATATATATATATCATCATCATCATCGTTTAACGTCCATCTTCCATGCTAGGATGGGTTAGACGGTTTTGTTCCATTTGATGTGGGAATGGTCGGGAGACCATGTCTCGCTTTCACAGAAGCATCTCTGGCAGGTTTTTTTACAGGTGGATGCCCTTCCCAACACCAACCTCATTTACAGTGTGGACTGGGAGCCTTTTCACTATGTCTCCTACATGGCCACCTTACAGTGTGGACTGTTGGGTCTGGTGACTGAGCTCTTGCCATTTCAACAGCAATGAATTTGTTGTCAAAAGAGCTGTGTTCAGCTGTTGGGCCCTAACATTCTAATATATTTACGCTCTACTATCCCAAGTATCGAGAACTCTGCGAAATAATGGTCTTACTATTTTAAAACTAGTAAAATCCTTCTCTCTCCTATCTCTCTCTCTCCCTCTCTCTCTCTCTCTCTCTCTCTCTCTCCCTCTATATATATATATATATAACAAAGGAATTGTGGTAAGGAACCAGATGGACCATAACACACCAAAGTACTCAATACTTAGGGTAGTAGAGTGGGTAATAGCCGTCGAAATGGCTTGAGCTCTGCTGTCGGGGTCATACTTGTTCCTATATATATATATATATATATATATATATATATTTATATTAGATATTAATTTAACAATGAAAACAATAACAAAGTCAAGTTATTTTACCTAATATATATATTTATATATATATATATATGAATATACATTTATATATCTGTCATTATTCATATATGCATATATTTGTGTATGAGCTGACCTATTTTGACACTGAAGGGTTAGGGAATCTAAACTCAGTTGTATGTTTCATGAATATGTATATTTTCGTCATCATCATCATCATCATCATCATCATCATTATTTTGTTCAGTTTGTCATCAGTCTTTGTCATCTGGCACATAAAGAAACAGAGAACATTGGTCAATCAAATTAACATTTTCTTATTGCAAATGCCAAAAGACTAATACATGCCTTCTTTAGCAGTATTGAACTAAAGATGTTATGATACATACAGAAGATTTTAGCTGAACTAAAGTAAGCTGAACCATACAACATGAACACTGTATTTGTAAGGTGGAGGGTAGATTTAAGCCACTGCATATGCCATCTTTCATTATGATAAAGTATGTTATCAGAATCTGTGTACACCATTCGTATTGAGTATTAGTGTTCAGGAACCAACAAGTGATCCTATAGTTTGTCACTCAATCTGTTGGAATTACCACCACATATTCCTACTGCATTATAAAAGTAGTGAAACATTAGTTATGCTATGTAAAGTCTGTCTCAAGCTCGGGAGCTCATCAGGCTGGTGCTTATCCAGCTCTCTGTGGTGTTAAGCAACTGAGAGTAGAAGACTCTACCTGGACAGGATCAGTGCCAGGTTTACCATCGTGCTAAGGTGTGCTTAGCACAGGTCCCTGTTGGACAGGAGGGGCATCCTGACAAAATAATTTTTTACCATAGATTTTTCAAATGTTCTTCAAATGTCAAACGTTCAAAGGAGCCTCAAATCATAACTAACACAGGGCCTCACTTGTCCTAAATCCAACACTGGACAGGATGCCAGTCCATTGAAGGGTTAAACTCTCAGCTATTGCTGACACTTACTTTTAGCTAAGTATACTGGAGTAACATGAAATGATGTGTTTTGCTCAAGAACATAATACACAACCCAGTCAAGGAATTGAACCCATGATGTTGGGATCGTAAATCCAACACCATTGCTACTAGGCCACACAACTCCACTGTCTGTTATGCTATGTTTGACAACAAAGACAGGATAACCAATGGCTAGAAAGCTACTACCCATACATCTATTTGATTAGATTTGATTTGCAGCTAAACAACAACAAACTCCATAAAACTCATGAATATATCAGTTGATCATTTGTTTATTCTAATTTTGAAACAACTTGATTAGTAGGAAAAATGTGGTCAAATGGTTAAGATGTTAGACTGACAATAACAAGGTTCTGAATTTGATTGCCAGACTAGGTAATGCATTATATCATTGAGCAAAGCTCCCATTCCGTACTATTCCAATTTACTTAGGTGAAAATAGGTACCAGCAAAATTTGAAGGTTAGCCCTGCAACAGACTGGCTTTTTGAACTCTCAATTGCTTAATATCTATGAAAGCAAGATAAGTTCAGGTTATTACCCAGCCTGTATAAGCACTAGAAAATGGTCAAAAAACTTGCTTGAGAGGTGTTTCTTCTCTGAAGACCTTCTTCTGAGAATTTGTTACCACTTCTTACCCCTGGCCATAAAATGACAACCAACTCATCTGACAGAATATAACTAAATATACAGATTTACTGAATGCCTCACTTATTTCTGACACTATAAGAGTTATTTGTTATTTTAATAATTTTTGGCTGGCCATCTACTAAATTCTATTTTCTAGCTAGAATCTCTACTAAATTAAAATCAGAACTTTCATTGCACAGTCATAATGTTGTAACCCATTAGCATTTAAACCGGCTGTATCTGGCCAGAATCCTCTCACCTCTTTCTGTTCAAACCAGCCATAACCGGCCATTCATACCGATGTTTAGGTATTGTTCTCAAAATAAATAATATCAAAATCTCATAGATTCCATATTATGTGGGATAATTATGTGAAGGAAAGCCTTTATCATGAAAATACAATAGTAAATATAGAGTAATGTAAATGCTGAATGGTTAAACTGATATTTACCATGCTGTGCACTTTGCTCTCTCTACAATTGTAAACTTTATCTTCCTCAGTTAAGGATTCAATATTTAAGAAAAAGTAAATTAAGATATAGGAAAATATAGGACAAATTACTTTATATTGATATTCTTTTAATGCATAACAATTTTCTGTAGATGGGTGGTAAAAGAATATTAAAAATATAAATAATTAAGAAGTGCATAAGAGAGACACCATTTTTTTTGTCTCATTGTGGAATTAAACCCATGGATGCCTTATCAGCAGTGCAGCTTAATGATTCAATTGCTTGGTTTCAATGTTAATTAACAATTTATTAGGATTTGTTTATTTGTCTCTCTCCCAAAACTATCAATGAATATAGCTGAAGGCTACCTATTAAGATGTAAACAAGTGTGCGCCTAGATACAAGTTCATTTGCAGGCAGACGCTAAGTTATCATTATTCAGTGTTAATTAAAAGTGGAGAGAAAAAAATAAAAGAACTAAAACTCAGAAACTAAATAATGACATAAAACCAAAACAAAATAAAAAGGTAATCATTTGCGTCTGGATAATAAGCCAGTTGTTTTTAAGCTGATTTTCTTTTCTAGAATATTCTTGACTGAAATGAAAATTAAGAATAACATAAAATGCAGTGAAAGATGATAACATTACATAAATATAGAATATGTTGTTACTATTTGGAAAGATGAAATAGAATTTAAAAAACAAACAGATAAATATTCTTCCAAATAAAAATGACAAAGAAAAAAACATAAAAAATATCTGGCACTTAATATATATATTTTTTCTCTCTTTATTTCTGTAGGTATGAAACAGAATCAAGTTTAAATATGCTGTCCAACCTTGTCAACCCACACAAACTATTTATTCAGCTGCTCAAGTCAATGGCCTTTGATCATTGTGTTTTGTTGGATCTACTCACCTCTCCAGAGACTTGCTTTCTATTGTATTTTTTAAAATATCTAAAATTAGTCTCACAAGAATGGTGTATATTTGTGCAGTTACACAAAGAATACAGTTACGTTGCTGAATACAACACAAGCAATTATTCAAATCTTCTCATAGATGACAGTCATCCTACAAGTTTGAAAGAGGAAACAGAGAAACATGATATGGCTGTATGTCTGAATTCAGCCAGTAAAATTTCATATGAGATGAAAATAAATGCTGAGAAACCTCAGTGTTTCTCACAATTTTCTTTTCACTGTGAATCAAATACCAGTGAGCCAGTCTTTCATAAAAATCAAATCGATTTAAATGAAAGTTCATTATTATCTTGCAACAAACATTTGAATGAAGGAAAAAATGAAAAAATTATAGAACAGAAATCAAGTTTGGGATTATCCTGGATACAGATGTATTCTGACAGTGAAGAAGAATCAGTTTCTGAGAATAGTAGCCCTAATATTCATACAACATTTGGTGACTATTCTCCCGTCTACAGCAACATTACTCATTCTTATGGTGACTCTTCTGTTCAAAATGTTCATGACATCTCACTACCAGATATTCCAGATAAAAATCAGAACAATGAAATTAAAGAATTCTCTTCTGCCACCACCATTTTAAAATCACATACCAGCATCAATACCAATGTACAGAAATCTAACAAAAAGCAAAAAATAGAAAAAGATATCAACAAAACAGGGTGTCAAATAGACCTTGATACAGTGTCCCATATAGGTGATAGTACTTCACAGAAACTCAGTGGTGATTGCTCCAATGCTTCAGTTTCTGGGTCAGGTGCTCTTGATCAAACTCTAGGTTGTCTCATTCGATTACAGCTTTCTCTAGAGAGATTAAACAGATCAGAAATGTTTCCTTATAATCCAGAAAAACTCATTCAAGCTTTACAGCATTGTATCTTTTTGTATGAATCATGACAGAATATTTAATTCTTCTTCTTATTATTATCATTATTAGAGGATACTGGATTGGCAGTATCAGTGGAGCTCCGGATAACATGCTTTGTGGCACAGATTTACGTCCCTTTACATTCTGAATTCCAATCCCACTTAGGTTATCTTTGCCTTTCAGCCTTATGGGGTTGATAAAATAAAGTACAGGTCTTGTACTGGGGTCAATTTAATAGACTTTCTGTTCCCCCTAAATTGCTGGCCTTGTGTCTATATAAGAAACCATTATTATTATTATTGCCTTTCATCCTTACGGGGTCGATAAAATAAAGTACCAGTAATGCACTGGGTAATTGCTGGCCTTGTGCCTAAAGTAGAAACAATTATTATTATTATTGATTGACAAGGCGATGGATTAGCAGTATCGGTAGAGGGTCGGACGCCATGCTTTCCAGCATAGTTACGTCCCTTTACGATCTGAGTTCAAATCCCGCCGAAGTTGACTTTGCCTTTCATCCTTACGGGGTCGAAAAAATAAAGTACCAGTAATGCACTGGGTAATTGCTGGCCTTGTGCCTAAAGTAGAAACAATTATTATTATTGATTGGCAGAATCATTAGGGTATCAGATAAAATACTTTGTAATATTTCTTCCTGTTTCTACATTTCCAAGTTCAAATCATATTGAGGCCAACATTGCCTTTCATTCGTCCATAAAATAAAGTACCAGTCAAGTATTTGGGTTGATTTGATTGTCTTTTCCCATTCCTCTAAATTTGCTGGCCTTGTGCTTAAATTAGAAACAATTATTATTAATGTTGTTCTATTTTTTTTAATGATGAATTCCAATATGATTGCTTTTGTTGTTAATTCTTTAAAAGAAATATATATATTGAAATATAATTGCTATAAAAAAAACTATTAATATTCAGTTCTTTGTCTCCACATGTATCCTTGATAAATCCTTCTCTATCCAACTTGCTGATCCTGGCTTAACTTATAACCTGCTGTATTTAGGATGATTATATTGAAAATTATTCCTCTCCTAATGATACTAGTGATTCATTCCATTAGCTGTATATGTCAGAGATACTGACTCAAACAAGAAATCAAAACAGGGTTATTGTGCCGTGTTTTCTCTAGGGTATTGATCAGATTTGTTTGTTTGTTTTGTTTTAAATCCTATTTACTTGGTTTTATCAATGGATTGTACTCATTGGACTGTTGCTTATCATATTGACCTCAGCTCTTATTTCAGTCTGGTATTTATTTTATAGATTTCTATTTATTGAACCAGTATGTTATGTCTGTGACATAGAGGAACACAAGACAACATATTGGTTTACATATGTACATATATCATCATCACACTCATTGGTTTTAACATCCTCATTTCTATAGTGGCATGGGTTGGCTGAGACAATATAATAATAATGGTAATAAAAATAATAATTGTTTCTACTTTTGGCACAAGGCCAGCAATTATCCCAGTGTATTACTGGTGCTTTATTTTATTGACCCTGTAAGGATGAAAGGCAAAGTTAACCTCGACAGGGTTTGAACTCAGACCGTAAAGGGTCGTAACTCTATGCTGCAAAGCATGGTGTTAAACCTTCTACTGATGCTGCCAATCCACTGCCTATAATAATAATAATAATAATAATAATAATGATAATGAAATTATTGTGTACAGTGGGAATATCATGTGTAGTGTTGGTGAATTTCAGGAAGCATGGAGGTTACAAAGAATGCAGTGTCCCAACAGCTAACAACTGATGCATGTAGTTTGTTCTATGCTTCAGCAACTCTGAGCATGAAAAAATGTTTCCGAAAGTCATAGGAGCTATGCTGTTTTCTGACTTTGTAGGCATGCCCACTCATGGTAGACACAAAGGTGTTCTGGGTTGTTGTTGGCAAGATGGTTAATAATTTTGTGGGTGTTTACCAAGTCAGTTGCCGGTCGTCGGAGCTTCAATGTATCCATGCCCAAGGAAGCAAGGCATTCAGAGTATGGTAGATGCCTGATGGAGGGTATTTGCTTGGTTGCACGTCTCTGAACAGTTTCCAGGAGGTCAATATTCTGAGCAAGATAGAATTTGTATCATCAGCCTGTAACCCCTAAGTGTGGCCGTACTATAGTCATATACAGCTTTGAATAGATAGCTGGGGAGTGGCTGACAAAGGTCTTGCTGCATGATGCCAAGACACCCTCGGCCTTCTTGACATTATATATATATATATAATTAATAGAAATAGTCCATAGGATGAGTTAAATATAATTAATTAAAACAGTGACATATACAGGTACTTAAGCTTCCTTGGGTTATATATTCCAACTCATTCAGCCTGTTATATAAAAAGAAATGTTCTTTTTATATAACAGGCTGAAGGAGCTGGGGTATATAACCCAACGAAACTTAAGTACCTGTATATAACACTGTTGTAACTAATTATATATATCATCATCCTCATCAGGCATGTCAAACTGAGGGTCTCCCAAAGGCCACATGGGTCACATACGTTTCTGAGGGCCACACATGACAACTAATTGCGCACATCATCATCATCGTTTAACGTCCATTTTCCACTCTAGCATCGGTCTGGACGGGAATTGTCCCACTTGAGGCAAGATTGGTTGTCTTGCTCAGGACTGTCTGGCGGGTTTTCTACAGCTGGATGCCCTTCCTAACACCAACCACGTTTACAGTGTGGACTGGGAGGTTTTTACCGTGTTACCTACACGGCCACATTACAGCGTGGACTGTGTGTTTTTTTGTCGTGACACCTACACGACCTCCTTTATTTAGGACTGGATGTTGTGGTACCAACATAGCTTTACATCGAAAGGGGTGGTGTAGATGGGGGTAGGGTTAGTGGGACGGGGGTGTATTTTGGTTAAGAGGTGCCTACTGACTGTAGGTTTCGCTTTGTACTTAGGCAAGGCGGGTCTTCTGTATTACTACATAGTGCCAAAGATCTTGGTCCAGTGACATTGTCTTGGAGAGATGTAAGTGTGTGGGGTCGGATTTTATCAAGTCGTCCCAGGTTTTTCTGGGTCTGCCTACTCTGTAGCTACCGTCTATTTTGATCGCCCTGCACTTTTTTATACAGCTGTCATCTTTCATGCGCATCACGTGACCATACCAACATAGTCTTCTCTCGAGTAAACAGCATCTGATCCCCCTTATTCCTAATTTCTCACTTAGTTCATTTATGCTTTGCCGTTCGTGTATATTACTATTACACATTCAATGGAGCATGCAAGCTTCGTTCCTCTCCAGTCTGCTTAGATCCTCTGCACACAGGGACTATGTCTCACTGCGATGTAACATCGCTGTTCGTATGCAGGCATTATACAACCTGCCTTTTATTTTTAGAGAGAAACCTTTAGCGGCCAATAGTGGTATAAGCTCTCTGAACTTTTTCCATCCCGTTCGGACTCTAGCACTTCAGTACTTTCGGAGCATCCTCCACCACTGCTGATTTTGTCACCCAGGTAACAGAAGGTGTCCACTATTTCTATAGAACCATCTGGGCCATGGAATGAGCTAGTATTCTGTGGGCATTTGCTGCTACTTATTGCACCAGAGCACCGGCCACATATAAAATCTATATTCTTAGTTACCTTACCTGTGATCCCACTACATCTTCTTTGCACCCATACTTTGCATTTGGGACATAAAATGGAGTTTCTGCCTACTCCTTTCCTACACACTGAGAATGGCCATTTCCCAGATGGGACCAGTGCCCTATTCTCCTTCCTACATATTAGGACTTTAGTCTTAGACAAGTTAACAGTAAGGCGTTTTGATTCTAGGCCATGCTTCCATGTTTGGAATTTCTTCTCTAGTTCAGCCATTGATTCGGCTATGAGCGTTAGATCATCTGCATATAGAAGTTCCCATGGGCAGCCGGTCTTGAACTCCTCCGTTATAGCTTGGAGGGCGATAATAAATAGGAGGGGGCTAAGGACGGAGCCCTGATGAACACCAACTTTTACGTTAAATTCTTCACTATATTCGTTGTTAATTCTAAACTTGCTGACTGTTTCTTTATACATGGCTTGTATAGCTCTCACAAGTCATTCATCTACACCTAGTTTTCTAAGAGCCCACCAGATAATGGAGTGGGGGACTCTGTCAAAGGCTTTCTCCAGGTCTACAAAAGCTAAGTAGAGGGGTTTACTTTTTGCTAGGTACTTCTCCTGTAGTTGTCATACAATGAAAAGAGCGTCTGTGGTCCTTTTACCTGACACAAACCCAAACTGCATTTCGTCTAGATCAATTCGATCTCTGATTAGTTAAGCTATTACTTTTTCTGTGACCTTCATGACCTGGTCAATTAATTTAATGCCTCTATAGTTTCCACCATCTAGGGTGTCTCCTTTACCCTTGTAGCAGTTACTGATGATGCTGCTACGCCAGTCCTTTGGTACGACCCCATTCTGTATAACTTGGTTTACTATCCGGGTGACCATAGTGTGTCCCACCATTCCAGATGCTTTCAGCATTTCAGCAACTATTTCCGAAGGCCCAGCCGCCTTGCTCATCTTCATATCTTTGATTGCCTTACTTATTATACTACCTTCAACTTGCACTGCTGGTCCCTCTATTGGATCGATGTGGGGGAGGCTGTCTTTCTCCCATTTATTCTCCTCATTTAGTAGCCTTTTGTAGTGACACTTCCAAGCTACCTTCTTATCAGTGTCATTGATGGCAAGTACACCATCATCATTTCGGACACACTTCTCCCCGGCAATATCACGGTTCTCTTTGACACATTGTCTAGCAATCCTGAACACCTCATGTTTTTGGTCCTCGCGTTGTAGAACATGCTTGAACTTTCTTTCCTCTGCTTCCCTTCTTGCGAAGTACACGTCTCCTAGCTTCCCCCCTGGCCACTTGATAGTCTTCTCTACTTCCCCCATCCCGCCATACTTTCCAAGCCTGCTTTTTGGCCTTGATCGACTCCTCCACCTTACTGTTCCACCACCAAGTTACTCTCCTCCTGCCTATAGGTCTGCTCCAGCCACAGATTTCATCTGTCACCTTCAGCAGGTTAGCTTTCAGGAATTCCCACTGTTCCTCTATACTGTACGACTCTAATTGCTCTTCCTTACTGTCAAAAGCATCAAGTAATATACTTTTAAATTTATTACTGGCTGTGGGGTCCTTTAACTTCCATATTTTTCTCCTAAGGATAGTCCTCCTCTGTTGTTGAATACGTCTCCTGACTATGAGGTCACTAACTATGAGGCTATGTTGGGAGGTGCATTTTTCATGGGGGAGGGATTTAGTGTTTACAACAGACACTCTGTCTCATCTTCTGGTAAGGATATAATCTATCTGACTGGTGTGTTCCCCTGATCTATAGGTGATCAAGTGATTGTTTCGTTTTTTGAAGTTTGTGTTACAGATAGTTAGATTATTTGCGTCACAGAATTCCAGGATTCTAGAGCCTTCCTCATTTCTAGCACCAAACCCATAGCCTCCATGGATTCGGTCATAGCCGTCAGAGTGTTGTCCAACGTGACCATTTAGGTCACCAGCAATAATTATATAGTCACTGTCGGTTATTTGGGAGATAATGAGCATTAACGACTCATAGAATCTGTTTTTTATAATGCCAGGCAGTCCGGGTTGGGGTGCATACGCAGATATTATTGTCACAGTAGTTCTATTGAGGACAAGTCTTTACATTACAACACATTACAACACATTATAACTAATATTTTTTAAATTTTATATTATGTAAAAACCTTTGTGCGGACCGCAGAAGTGCTTGTAAAGGGCCGCCTCTTTGACATGCCTGGTTTAACATATTTGTATGTAGGCGATGACATGCGTCTTTACTGTCTCCCTCTATTATATTCATCCATGTTTTTCTTGGTTTTCCTTTTAGTCAGGTTCCTTCTACATTAATTTTTATCACTCCTCTAACCCAGTTGATTCCATCTTTTCTCAATACATGATCGTGGCATGATTTGAACTCAAAACACAGAGAGTTTGAACAGATACTCTGAAATAATCCATTTGACACTAATGATTCTACTCATTCACCATTCACTACTTCCAATCAACATTTAACTACAATTATCCCGAAACATGTTTATCACTACCTCTGCACCCTGCTTCCCTAACTTATATATTAAGAATACTAACTCACCACCCAATTTAAGATGTTATATTTCTGATGACTTGTGAGCCCCCAAAACATCAGATTTCTCTTCTGACATACAAACTTATCCAAACTTCTGAGCAGACACACTCACTCACACACACACATAAATACACACACACACACTCACATACATACATGCATACACACACATACCCACACATGCAATCATTTTATTACTATGCTAGCATAGACATCTCAACTTTAACTTAGAAAATATAGAGATATATGTGTGTATGTGTGTGCGTTTCTTTCTCCATATAAATTTGGTTAAATTTCTCAGAGGTTGGGCTATTACTTGATTTGTTATTTCAAGCAGGTCATTGGCTTGTCTTAATGATATATCTGGAGCTGTCAAAGATAAAATTTAATGTTCCAACCTAAAGGAATTAATAACACAATTTATTACTTGAAAT
>OZ024748.1:57424870-57429870 GCA_964016885.1 Eledone cirrhosa
TATAACTGATATAAAGCACTCAACAAATTATTGGAGTAAATATACAATATATTAACAAATGGAAACTATATTTATAAAACCATATTTATTTCATTATACATATTTCAAGGGCCACCAAGGCAGATTATGGTGCGCTTTCATCAGATAAAATCTAATATAGATTAGTTTTATAAATAAATAAATATTGACATACCCTGAAAAAATGCAACCTTCACGGTTTGAGTCAGGAGAATCCAACCGTGAAGGTTGCATTTTTTCAGGGTATGTCAATATTTATTTATAAAACTAATCTATATTATATTTTATCTGATGAGAGCGCACCATAATCTGCCTTGGTGGCCCTTGAAATATGTATAATGAAATAAATATGGTTTCCATTTGTTAATATATTGTGTATATATATATATATATATTTATATATATATACGTGTGTGTGTATATAATATATATATATATGTAAATATATATATACATACATATATAAATCTACATACATTCACATATACATACATTTACCTATGTATATAGCTATACATTTATTTATTTGTATATATACATGCATTTATATTTAAGTGTGTAAGGATATTGATGTGATTTATGTTTTTTTTTTGGTAAGGAGAAAATGTCTCCAGATTTTATTACCTAAGGAGTTTAAATACCACAGCTCTGACTGAAAGATGACCAGGTTGACAACCTCACCAACGCCGGCCTGTGTGTGTATATGTATGTATGTATGTATGTATGTATGTATGTATGTATGTATGTATGTATGTATGTATGTATGTATGCATGTATGCATGCATGCATGTGTGTGTATGATTGTATGTATGTATATGTATACACCCACACCTTGCATCACCATTGCTTCTTTTTCTTGTCGTTTCTGTTGTTCTTGTAACTTGTCAAAGTTGAAGTTGTCTTTATTTTCATTTTCTTTGATTCCTTTCGTTTTTCTTTAATCTCTCTAGGCATAATGCTCTGCAGATGATAGAGAAGTGAGTAGGTGGAGATGGAATAAGATCTGCTAATTCTGTGTAACAGAAGCAATTGTATTATATGTAGAAGAGGTAAAATAAAAACAGAACAAACCTGAGTGGTAGTGGTTGGAGTGTAGTTGAGAGTGACATCATTGAAATATGCCGAGTAGCTTTTTTTATGTGGTCTAGCATAGATATGTGTTGCAGCAGCTCCGTTCCAGATGTTTCCATAGTAGTCCAATCTAATCTGATCTGACCGAGTTTACACTCGCAAATAAGAAGAACCAGGGCCGCCCTTAGGAGCATTGGATTTGGTGTACTTCATATTTGTTTCGGTTGCTGAATACAATCAGGGGTCGCTGCTTCTCCTGAAGGTCAATAGTTCTCTTCTAACTCGAGTGGGAGAGCGCCATTCCATTGTTAATTTGTATTGATCATCTGCAAAACCGCGTTGTTCTCAGAACCACTACACCAGTCTTACGATGCGTGCAGCTGGAACTACTGCTACCCATTGATTTGGCAATGGTTAATAGTATAAGTCTAATGGAAAAGAAAAAAATAGAAAATATAATTTAGTGTGATAATTGACAATATCATGACTTTCAAAACCTCTAGTTTAGCTATTTGGTTAGTCACTCCTACACTTATAACATTGCTGATAATTCTAGTATGGTATCTAAATTTGTATAGTTTTATACAATTCTTTTATCTTTGCCATGTCCGATGAGCAGCATTTGATGCAGATTTAAACATTGCAAAACAATATATTTTTTAATTGTTTAGTCAGGGAGTACTCTTGGCCCATTTCAAGAATTGTAAGACTGGTGGGAATATCAGAAAAAGGCACCTCTAAACTAGAGATTTAGTCTGAATGCTTACAACAGAGTATGTTATGCCGATGGATAACAAGACAAGGCCATGTAGTGGGGTCAAACCTTATGGCTGTTTGTGAATATCCTGCTTCCATATCAAAACAACTACAGCTACCTTATACTGAATGCTTGCAACAGAGTGTACTCTGCTAGCATAAACCAAGGTGGGACTATGTGGTAGTGTCAGAAAACGGCATCTCTAAACAAGAGATATAGTCTGAATGCTTGCAAGAGAGTATACTATTCCAACGGAAACAAAGACAGGGCCCTTTGTTTGTGTCAAACTTAGTGATTGTTTAAGTCTACCCAGATTCCCAATCAAAAGAACTACAGCTACTTTACACTGAATGCTTGCAACAGAGTGTGCTCTATCAACGGAAAACAAGACAAGGATATGCAATAGTGTCAAACTTAGTGATCATTTAAGTATACCCACCGACTCCCTATCAAAACAACTACAGCTACCTTACACTGAATGCTTGCAACAGAGTATTCTCTATTAATGGAAACCAAGACAGGGCCATATGGTAGGGTCAAAGTTAGCGACCGTTTAAGTGTAGCCAGATTCCCGATCAAAACAACTACAGCTACCTTACATTGATTTGTAAGACATAAAAAACTGTTCATTGGACCTTTTCATGCTTGGTTATATGTTTTTCCTGTGTATTTGTAAGAACTAATCCTACCATTACCTTATGACATATCAGTGAAGAAACTAAGAAAAAAAATGTATAGAATTTTATGTAAAAATATGGAGTGCACTCTACTTACTATTTCGGAAATTTCAAATCGTTTTCAACATCAAAGAAGAACTGAAGACAAATTTCATCTTCATTGAGTGGATATTATTTACTTAGCGTGAAGAAATGTAATTTTTTTTCTTTCTAACTTCTTTTACAAAGTTGTACAGTAGTCTGAAACTACTCATAGATTGGTAAACAAACCAGTAGGTACACATCTATTTTTATACTGACACCGTTTATGGTGTCGTCGCTATCGTCTCTCATGTCATCATTGTCATCGTCATTTATATTTGTATCATCTCCATTATCATTCTGAGCATCATCATCTTTGTAATATGTCTGCTTGTAAGTGTCTTTCTTTGTCAATGTTTACACACAATGGAAGCGAAATGGGATGTTTTTTTACGATCCTAGGAAGCGCAATTATGATTTTTTTTTATTGTTTGGATTGGCAATATCGGTAGAGGGTCGCACGCCATGCTTTAAAATAAAGTACCAGCTCGATTTAATCGACTTTCCCTCCCCCCAAATTAACGGCCTTGTGCCAATACTAGAAATCATTATTATCATTAGAGTAGTGGATTGTCAGTATCGCTAGAGAGTCGGACCCCATGCTTTGATGCATAGAATTACGGCCCTTTCCAATCTGAGTTCAAATCCCGCCGAGGTTAACCTTGCCTTTCATCCTTACGGATAATTGGGTAATTGCTGGGCTTGTGCCAAATGTAGAAACAATTATTAGAGTAGTGGATTGACAGTATCAGTAGAGGGTCGGACACCCTGCTTTGTAGCATAGAGTTACAAAACTTTACATTCTGATTTCAAATCACGCCGAGGTTAGCTTTGCCTTTCATCCCTACGGGGACGATAAAATAAAGTACCAGTTATGCACTGGGGTCGATTTAATCAACTTCCCTCCTCCTCTTCAAATTGCTGGCCTTGTGCTTAAAGTAGAAACAATTATTATTGTTATTTTGCATGTTATCACAGCATTTTCGAGCGCAACTCTGTGCACCATGGATATGTGCAATGTGGTCTTTGGTGGTGTTTGTTCTATTGTATTGAGAGTACTCTTCGTAATATATGTGCAGTGCCTAGTTGTACTATTGTTTGTATTTTGTATATATCCGAGAGTTTTGGTTATGTATTTGTTTGCATACTTTTTTCTGATTCTCAGAGCACCAAGAATTATAGGTATTGTTTCTGTCTTCAACATCCAAATTCGAGTTATTGCTATCTCTAGATCTTTATATTTGAATAGTTTCTCCATTTCGTTGGTGGATATATTGTCGTCCGAGGGGAGTGATACATCAATCAGAACATGTATAAAGAATGTGAGGCACTTTATACTAAAAACAAGGACAGACATAGCGCAGCGGGGCCAAAGCATTTTGAAGGCGCATGTGTGTAGCTTCATGGTGAGAGAATTGGATTCGTAATTGTGAGGCCGAATCTCGGACCGGATGATGCCTTATATCCTTGAGCAAGACATTTTATTTCATGTTGCTCTTTCTGCCAGCAGTTGCGACCGGTAGATAGTATCAGTAATAGAAAGACGAATGGAAACATTGTTCCCTTGGTCCTATTTGACGACTCCCTCCACCCCCACTTGGTATGTGAATGAGGTCTGAGATCTTGTTGATCTTTTCCATCCCCTAACAAAGGCATCTTCTACTATTACTACCCCACGCCACTAATACCTCCACCACCACCTACAACAACTACTACTACTACTACGACTTCTACTACTACCATCACCATCAGCACTACTACTACTACTACCAGTACAACTACTGGTCCTACTACTACAACTTCTACTACTACCATCACTATCAACACTACTACTACTACTACTACTACTACTATTACAATAGGTAGCAAACCTGACGTACGAAATAAAATGTTGAAATTTCCGAAATAATTCCCAATTGAAAGAGACTGACCGAAATGCAATATTTTGATTAAAATTATTGAAAGAAGTTTCTACTTATTTGATTAATATTATCAACTATAAAATTTAGTCGTGCCTCGACATTTATAGTTGCTGCATGCCTATAAATTGATCATATACACACTTCAACAGCATTCTAATAAATATTGCTTGTGTGCCTGTGTACGTAATCAAACGGTGTATACATCTTTTTGGTGTATAACACACACACATATATATATATTGCCGATGGCTATATTTGATTTGCAAAGCTGTCTAAACGTATTGTTATAACTCTGGGGTATTATCCTCCATCGAGTGCTAAAGCTATCCGAATCTGCATTCGTTAGCTTAGCCGCAGCCTAAAGCTTCGTTAATGCTGTACTAAAATTTGTATTTTAACTCCTAGAATTAACGATTAACTGATTAATTTAATTAGACAATTCTATTGATTGATTAATTGTTTATGTTTGTTTGA
>OZ024748.1:57432370-57452370 GCA_964016885.1 Eledone cirrhosa
CGACATACCCCTTCTCTACAATTGTTGGCCTTGTGCCTAAATCAGAAACCATTATTATGCAGCGGTGGATTGGCAGTATCGGTTGAGGGTCGGACGCCATGCTTTCTAGCATAGTTACGTCCCTTTATGGTCTGAGATCAAATCCCGTTGAGGTTAACGTTGCCTTTCTTCCTTACGGGATCGATAAAATAAAGTACCAGTAATGTACTGGTTAATTTCTGGCCTTGTGCAAAAACTAGAAACAATTATTATGCAGCATAGAGTTATGATGGCCCTTTACTTTCTGAGTTCAAATACCGCCAAGGTTAACTTTGCCTTTCATCAAATAAAGTACCAGAAATACTTTGGTGGTAATTGGTGACCTTGTGCTAAAAGTAGAAACAATTATTTTGTGAAATGACAGTATCGGTAAAGCGTCGGTCAATATGCTTTTTTGGCATACAGTTGCGTCCCTTTACGCTCTGAACGCCCGCCGAAGTTAGCTTGCCATTCATCCTTGCGGAGTCAATAAAATAAAGTACCAGTTCTGATTTCAAATCCCACCAATGCTAGCTTTGCCATTCATCCTTGCAAGGTCGATAAAATAAAGTACCAGTTACGCACTGTGATCGATTTAAGCGACTTTCCCCTCCTTCCCACAAACTGTTGGCCATGTGCCTAAATTAGAAGCCGTTATTGGATTGGCAGTATCGGTAGAGGGTCGGACGCCATGCTTTGACGTATAGAGTTACAGCCCTTGCCATTCTGAGTTCAAATCCCGCCGAGGTTAACTTTACCTTTCATCCTTACGGGGTCGATAAAATAAAGTACATGTAATGTACTGGGTATTTGCTGGCCTTGTGCCAATAGTAGAAACATTAATTTTATATAAAATGAGAATCAAATGAAAAAAGAAATTTTACACTAATTGACAAAATTCCATTTGTTTTACCTTATCTATGTAATCGGAGACAAGAATGTAATTATTTATCTAAGTAAGCTTCTGAATGATTTTATTTTATGAGACGTGTATTGTTTAGTATTATTTTCTTCATAGACGAGATTACATTTAAGTAATTCTCATTTAACGAGAATATATCGATGTCCAGACCAACCGAGACTAGACAGAGAACGGTCATGAGATCTGGACCCCCCAGGAGATTTCATCTTGGAATGTGTATTGTGTAAGCAGATAATCCGAGAACTTTTAATTTAAGTGGAGGGATTTGGTTCTCTTAAATTATCGTTTTTACTTTTATTCACTGAGATTTAGGGGGAGGGGCGTGCAGTGCAGTGAGGTCGAGAAAGGATTTTAATCTCATCGAAGTATGCTTCGATTTCAGCCAATGATTCCAAAGCATGCAACACGATATTGGTCACATTACATATTTGAATTTGCAATCATAAATCACAAATCTCTCTCGAATCATTACTTACCGTTTTATTTAAGAACATGAGTTATAGATAACCTTGCCCTACACACACATAAAAGACGTATAGTCACTAGCAAGTATGCATTTGATCAAATGTTTGTCTAATCAATAACAACGAACTATCGACGAAGGTACATATACTAGATCGAAAACTAATATCGGTTTATTAATATTGATAAACCTATATTAAGTTTTATATGTATTGAAAACCAACAACAACAAAACTCATACTTCTGCAGGGTTAACTGGTCTTAAACGAAGTTGTATCTTTTAGGGGGTTCCTTATGTGTGTCCGGTTTAGTCATAGAAAGCAATGCCCAAGATACGCCGTGTGACGATTCAACACACACACACGTATGCATGTATATATATATATATATATATGTATATGTTACTCTATGGGTATATATATATATAATCCTTATCAGACCCTCATCGGATTTTAGTCTTCACAATTATTATATATATATATTCCAAGAGATGGCAACATGAATGGACCTGTTATTTTTCTCTACAAACATTTTTACCGATTCCGTCCTTTCAATCTTTCTGATTTTTCATTCTTTCTACTGACGAAGGACTAGCGCCTGAAACGTTAAGACCCTGTTCCTGCTATTTCAAGCGTTAAAGACATATATATATATATAATTGTTTCCACTTTTGGCACAAGGCCAGCAATTACCCAGTACATTACTGGTACTTTATTTTATCGACTCGGTAAGGATGAAAGGCAAAGTTAACCTTGGAGGGATTTGAACTGAGAGCATAAAGGGCCGTAACTCTATGTGTCAAAGCATGGCGTCCGACCCTCTACAGGTACTGCCAATCCACCGCCTATATATATATATATATATATATATATATATATATATATATATATATATATATATATATTTTGAAAGGATAAAAAGGACGATTGATTATTCCTTCATTGCATTTATTAATAGGTGACGCGCGTTTCGCCACTTTTTATCCTTTCAATATGTTACACTCTGTATATCTCTCCACCTCATCACAGAAGTGAACGTAAACATCGAGTGCTCTCCCGGGTGAACCTGCAGTAACTCCTAGTTACACTCCCTGGATATATATATATATATAATGAGATAAAGAGAGAGAGGGGAGGGCATCGGCTATGACAATAGTCTAATATATTTCACACTAGTCGATTCTCCCTGTCCGAAGGTGAGATCTCCCACCCACTTTGGGATAGAAGAGAGATACCTTCTCTTGTGAAAATAAGTATAGCTTTCATGATGTAAAGCCTCCCCATTTCGCCACATTTCTCCCAGTTTTGGAGACACTTTTGTTATTATGCTAGTCCCCGTTTGGGTTTTTAGAGGTTGGCAGGTCTGATATTTATCGATTCTAAAAGAAAGAAAGACATCAAATTTATCATCGGAAGTATTTGAACTCAGAGAGAGAGAGACAGGGAGAGCGAGAGAGCGCTGAAACCTGGTTCAAATGACCAATTTTATTCTACCTGACTTTCTAATAAATCTCTTAATTCACACTCGTTATTAACACTATTGCAGATAATGAAGTAGATCCAGGAAATGAACGCAGGGATGTTCCAACTAGAAGATGTGAACAGTTGTTTTTATTAAATTTTCTCTAAATCAAATAACGCCTAACCTCTATTATACAGAGAATTCTTTATAACATTAATTTAGTTTTTAAGTAGAAGTATTATACTTTAAATCCACTTCTCTCCGTGTTATAATTAAACGTCTCAGAAAGACAATATTTTCTTTTATGAGAAGAAAAAAATCGTAAATCTTCGAATAAAGTGACACACGCATCACTTTCACACACATGCATTCATATATACATACACACAAACACACACTTATATAATTGTGAGTGTTTATACATATATATATATATACGTACACACACACACTATATATTTATATATATATATATATATATACATGAATATATAATCGCTATAAAGCAGATAACTACGTAATAGGTAAAAGAGATAACCTATAATACGAGAGATGCGGAATTCGATTCCACGCATGCATGGCATTCCACACATTTTCTCCGGATTCAGATATACTTTAAACAATTTATTCAACTTTTAACATAGTCATAAGTTTTTCAAAAGTTTTTGTTAAAACTAAAACAATATTTAATGTGTACAATACATATGACTATGTTAAAAGTTGAATAAATCGGAAAACAACTGTACACACACGTGTGTGTGTACAGTTGTTTTTCTTTTCCCGTACAACCTCATTTAAAACGAGCTTATTATCCGTCTAAAGTGAAACAATTGTTCCCGGTAATGGTGATCTAACTGTGGAACTACTTCTACGAAACTCATCGCATGGACTGAGTGCTCTACTACTAGGAATATAACCCACCAGTTTTCTACTATTGTATGTATGCATATAGACATAATTTTATATAGAATAGCCTGATGATTTCATACGAATGAAACAGTTCTAGTCCTGTAGAAATTAATTCTATTTAAAATAAAAAAATCCTATACTCTACTAATGTATTGAATATCTTTTTAGCAGTGGTTACACACCCTCAACACACACACACACACATATATAATATATGTATATATATATATATATATATATATATATATATAAATATATGTCTGTGCATGCGTGTAAAAGAGTGATATCATGATCAGCAACTTTAAGAACACCCTCAACAACAAAAATAAGAACAAAATCAACAAAGTTTTAGATTTTCCTAATTGCTTCCTGTATTTAATTAGAAATTAACGCTCAGATTCTACGAAGCAGAAAGGAATAATCAAGAGAATCTATGTGAACGATTCTCCTAATTTCTTCTAATTCCTGTTTAAACAGGATCAAAGAATTTCCATGACTATCGGATTAAAGACATAATTTGCAATTTATAAAACTGATCTCTTTTTTTTTTCCCTTTAAGTCGATATTAATTGGAGGATACATTTAAATGTCTTGTATTTTCAATAAATGCTGATATATCTAGCATTTAAAACCGTATTAAATTCTTAATATATTCGTAATATATTCTTACCGCTTAATAACCATTTTCTTTCCTGATGGTTTCCGGATCGTTGGAATTCAACAGCATCGGTGTACGTATCATTAAACGGTTGGAATAAGAGGAAAAAAGTATAGAAAAGAAGCAAGGTTACGGTTGGTCAAGTATCAGAAGATCTGTATTGGAAACGGAAAGAACAGAATCAATTGAGGCTTTTGTTTCCTCTTAAAAAGTGGTAACACACTTGTGCATATATGCGTGCATTTACAAACACATGCTTACACAACCCCATATATATATATATATATATATATATATATATAGGAAAAAGTATGACCCCGACGGCAGAGCTCAAGCTATTTCTGGACTATTTAGTCCAGAAATAGCCGTCGAAACGGCTTGAACTCTGCCGTCGGGGTAATACTTTTTCCTATTACCCACTTTACTACCCTAACTATTGAGTACTCTGGTGCGTTTTGGTCCATCTTGTTCCTTACCACATTTCGTTCGTTATATATATATATATATATATATATAGAAAGAGAGAGAGAGAGAGAGGAAAAAACATATCTTTTGAGAAATATTCTGTACACCTGTACACACACAGAGATCAAATAATATGTAAGAAAATGTACATACTTTAAGGTGGTACTAAATGCATCGATAACTTTAGTACCTCTTTAAATTAAATATAAATTGCTACATATTATTTCCTCTATATATATGTACAAAATGGTATGTGTTTCGTAAAAGATATATGCTATTTTGTCCTCTCTCTCTATATATATATCTTTGAAACTTGTATACTAGATGTTCTGAAGTAAGGTGCATTGAAGAACACGATTTAATATGTATCGATACATTTACATAGTGTATATATATATATATATATATATATATATGTAGAGCCCGAGTTATATCAGCGGTAACCACAGTAAATAAGGTACTCAATACATTAGAGGGAGAACAAAAAAATGTAATATAGAAATGGCTTCTACAAGTCGATAACTGCTTCATACGAATGAAACAGTTCTAGACCTGTTGAATTTATTTCTATATTAAATATGTTACATATATATATGAGCTTTGGGGAGAAGGGATAGAGAGGGGGGGGGGACGAAATATTTTACTGGCTCTATCTATCCATTAAAGCTGTACAAAAGCATCCCAGGTTTGGAATGTTATGAAATATATTGGTTTTAGATTTAGGCACAAGGCCAACAATTTTGCCGGAGGGGAAAGTCGATTAAATCGACCCCAGTGCATTACTGGTACTTTATTTTATCGACCCCCGTAAGGATGAAAGGCAAAGTGATTCTCGGTAGGATTTGAACTCAGATCGTGAAGGGCCGTAACTCCATGCCATAAAGCATTGTGCCCGATGCTCTACCGATACTGCTAATCCACCGCTCTGGAATGATATGAAATATATTACTGACGAAAGCAGCTCTGTAGAAAAAGCAACTGCTACATTAACTCGAGGCTGTTGTGTTCGAGTCTTACTAAAAAAAATGGTAGAAGAACCAACAATACGGATCTGCCTCCATTTACACAACTTTACCATCAACAGCAGCTGTAGCATTAGTTTCACCCCCCCCCCGGTAGTATTGCTATAAAATACAGGGCTTGTGTGCCATGTTTAAAATGCTCCAATATTTGTTAATGTTTACTAGGTACACGGCCAAAATTTGAGCGTTATTCTTTGGGTCTACCTTAATATTTTAATGGTATAGCTTTTATAAACTAATGATAGTGGTATACTATAGACAAACATTACCCTAAGTGTAGAACTTATAAAAAATAAGTTCTATGGTTATTTTTAACCCTCAGGATTAAAAATAACCATAGAACTTATTTTTCTTGGTATAAAATCACGAATTTTAATGGATGAGTGCAATGTCGAATACAGCGACTGCATTGTTTTATCGGTTCTTACTTTTTGTAAACCAAGGATATTAGAGGGGAATACTACTCCGACAGGGATTGAAATCAGAAAGTAAGTATACAGGGTGGTCCGAAAGTCTTGTCACCCCTTGTCATAAATTGTTTTAACTTTCAGTATGTTTTGTTTTAATAATATAATATAATTAATTATAATATATCATTGTTTCTATTTTGGGCAGAAGGCCAACAATTATCCCAGTGTATTACTAGTACTTTATTTTATCGACCTCGTAAGGATGAACGGCTAAGTTAACCTCGGCGGGATTTGAACTCAGACTATAAAGGGCCATAACTCTGTGCTGCAAAGCATAGTGTCCTACCATTACCAATACTACCAATCCACCGCCCTTTTTAATAATATATTATAATTATAATATATAATAATAACAATATAATTTTCTATTTCAGAGCTCCTACAGTTTGGAAGATATGTTTCTTTCAAGTGTATGGACACATGGTTGTGTGCATTCTGGCAAGAGCATGGAGGATGTGTGACATGACTTCAGTGCAAGATTCGGCAAACCAGCTCCTCTGAAGAGGATGATACTGCGATGGGAACATAAACCGTTTCTCATTACTTTTTGGTAGGGGGTGACAAGACTTTCGGACCACCCTGTACTTTAATACAATATTTATAAGGAATTTCGTGCTCTTCCATTTCTGCCAAATTCCCGCTGTATTTTAACTGAAAAATATTGTCGAGTCCCACCCCGTAGAACTTGGTGTAATATTCAGTTTATGTCTTATAGTAAGGCGTCTGTGATTGGTTGGAATAATAGAGAATGTAATCATTTGACGAAAATACCTAATGTCACGTCATTGCTGTAAACTGGGTATCGCTGAGTCATTGCCACGAACGTATTCGACTAGAGCCCAGAGTTGACGTGCAGCAAATGAAATATTAAAGAAATATATTCACTACAGCTAGCAATTGAAACCAGGTCACAGATCCATTTCATGGGTAATTTGTCTCATTTTTTTTCTGCTCACTAATTTATTGTCCACTAAACTAATCTTGTCTCAAGTTTACAGGAAAAAAAAAAAATAATAATAACAAACGAAAACGAAAAGTAGTAAAAAGGGAGACAATAGAATATGAAAAAAAAAATGCAAGCAGCAGAAATACCGAGGAAATGAAATGATTAGAATTTTTCCTTCAGGAAACATAACAATGTGATTAAAAGAATATATATTTGATTGGATTTTAAACCAAATTTAAATTGAGTAATGTGATAGGCAAAGCTGTTATAAATTACTTGTTGATATCGTGAACAATAAATCTTGTGAATTTTTTGTATCTCTGAAGAATGAGTTTTGGACTATTTAATTTAAAATTGCTTTTATTTTTTCGTTAAGATCATGTTTTATTTAATTATTTTTATATATACATCTACTTGCTATTATTCTCGTTGTTCTTTTTGTTTAATATAATTCCCCTTTACTTCTAAATTATTTGGATTGCAATTGTTTTCCCAGATCAAGTGTAGCACTTGATGCATTCTTATTTTATTGCCATTCGTTATAAGATTTAGATGTACTTTTAATTCCCAGTTATAAAAGATAACTTTTCAGTAGTCACAAAGTTTTAATTTTTGTTTTCAGTGCTAAATTCAAATTTCTTTGGAGAATTGCATTTAAAACGAAATATTGGAACTGAATTACAAATGAAAAGTGATAAATTGGCAGAGTGGTTATATAGTTGGATGGTATTGTATAGTCCCGTAACTGCTGAAAGTCGTAGGGGCGCCGCATTTTAAAGCCTGGCGGAGCCCATTCCTCTCCAGGTTTGAATACAGCAGATTTCTTCCAGAGAAAGATAGAAAGTGATAGAGAGGAAATGAGAAAGAGATATAGAGGAAGAATCGACCCCTATACTAGACTGGTACTTTTTTATCGAACTCAAAAGGATGAAAGTCAAAGTTGACCTCGGCGAGATTTGAACTGAGAGAGCAGAGAACCGGAATGAATATTATAAAGGCGGTGGATTGTCATATCGGTGGAGGGTCGGATGCCATGCTTTCCAGCATAGTTACGTCCCTTTACGATCTGAGTTCAAATCCCGCCGAGGTTGACTTTGCCTTTCATCCTTACGGGGTCGATAAAATAAAGTACCAGTAATATACTGGGTAATTGCTGGCCTTGTGCCTAACGTAGAAACAATTATAAAGCATTCTATCCGACGTTCTTACGACTCCGCCAATTCGCCGCCATTAGTTGGATAGAATATTTTGAAATATTCGTCACAGCTTTTAGCACTCTGAGTTTAAATCCCGCCAGATAAAGTATCAGTCCAGTACTGGGGCCAATTCTTTCTCAACATATCTTTTTTACTCCCTCTCGTTGTGATTTATGAACATG
The DNA here is from genome assembly GCA_964016885.1 of Eledone cirrhosa. NCBI lineage: Eukaryota > Metazoa > Mollusca > Cephalopoda > Octopoda > Eledonidae > Eledone > Eledone cirrhosa. The sequence continues at coordinate 57,441,082 of OZ024748.1, forward strand.
TCAAACTAGAATTGTAATGATAGCTTAGAAAATCTGCTAAAGTATCCTTATAGACATTGTCTAAGCTATTATTTCCAGCAACCAAGTGGGTTTACAGTTATTTCTATGTCTTTGTACTATATTATCCGTTAACATCAATAATTCAATAATATGAATACAATGTTGTTTATATTCAAAATCTCTTTGATTTAACTTTCTAATTTAGATGCCCATTGCTGTCAGAGGCCGAAAGATACGATGTTCGATTCCTTGTAGCGGCCACAGGATTAGTCTTTTTCCCGTCTATAGCGGTATTTTATCCGACTTTCTAAGCTCTAATTTTATAGCACACAAATATGTTTACAAATATTTTCTGTGTCTGAGTTTCCTACATTTTCTTTGTACTTCATCACTCCTCTTTAGCGCTTCAAAAGTTCGATACATTGTATACAATGTTTATATATATATATATATATATATATATATATATATATATATATAATATAAAAGAAAAACCAACACAGATATATACATTTATGTGTTCAAATCGTAAGGGACCAGATTGGTGAAAAGAATACTAACTATAGACAATTAGGTTTGCTTGTCTCAATTTAAGAAAAAAATCAAAATAAATACAAACCGGAATTGTGGCAACTACCATCACCCAGACAACTTGGTGTTGTTTCGCAATGTTAATTGTGAATAGAATTACCAATTCAAGCTCATCATCACGATTTGAACACATAAATGTATATATCTGTGTTCGTTTTTCTTTTTCTTTTATAATATACGGCTCGGAAATATCTCTTTCTTAGAGCTATTTTGTTGTAAGAGACTATTTTGAGTTCCTAACTCAATATATACCTCTGATATATAATATATATATATATATATATATATATATATAACTTATTCAACTTTTAATGTTCCCACGAAAAAGACACACAAAGATACACATAATGTTTGTGTATGTTTTAAATATATCAACTTTTGTATGTATTGAAATGTGATATTTTCCTGTAATAGTTTTCCTAGCCACCAATCTGTTTTTTCTGCGATTTTCTTTCAAAGTGATCTTGCTTTCGTTCACCCGTTGGCGCGTCCATTCGTATTAGGTACACAAAGGCCTTTGAAAGTATGTTATTTGGCAGCTGTCCAGTATTAGACAGCTCGTCGTGTCAGTAACTGCAGACTCTGTCCTTTGACTTTAACTTATCTGATTTATCAAAAGAAATGTGAAGTGTAAACGTTGAAATAATGTAACTTAAATGTCATTTGCGATAAAACAAATAAAGAGAACATACAGGTAGTGTTTGTTCTGAGCTAAAGACCATTGCTGTTCATTAATATATATATACACGTATTTAGAAATTTGAAATATTGTAAATATCTTTCAAACTCAATATTCAGAATGCTGATATACAGACCTGTCAACTATCCCCGTCCGACGGGGTGATTTCCCACCCACTTTAGGGTGGGTGTGAGATGTCTTCTCTTGTGCAAATGGGTATAGCTTTCATTATGTAAAATCTCTCCGGGCGGTGGATTGGCAGTATCGGTAGAGAGTCGGACGCCATGCTTTCCAGCATAGTTACGTCCCTTTACGATCTGAGTTCAAATCCCGCCGAGGTTCACTTTGCCTTTCATCCTTACGGGGTCGATAAAATAAAGTACCAGTAATACACTGGGTAATTGCTGGCCTTGTGCCTAAAGTAGAAACAATTATGTAAAATCTCTCCATTTTGCCTAATTTCTCCCCGTTTTGGGCACTCTTTTCATGGTACTTTCCGTTTGGGTTTTTAAAGATTGGCAGGTCTGAAAATACACATCATAATTAGAAAAAGAAAGGAGAGTGGGATATGCAAAGTTGGTAGAATGCTGGACAAAATTTAGTGTAGTATTTAGTTAAGTTTTGAATTCCAATTCCAATGGGGTCGAGTTTGTTCTTCACTCTTCTGGGATTGATAAAGTACTAAATACTTTACTAAGGTAAATTTTCTTGATTATATTCTTACCCAAAAGTGTTTCACTGGCAGTGTTATTAGAAGGTCGGATAGAATGATTTGTGATAATTTGTCCGGCGTTTTGCGCTCTGAGTTCAAATCCTACAGATGTAAAGTTTTCCTGTTATCCTTTCAAGGTCGATAAAGTACCAGTCCAATACTAGAGTAGAATTTTTACTCCACTTCCAGTGTATCCGAAAGAAGAGTGATAAGCTCCATTCGGTTTAAATGCCAGATACAGGCCATGTGACGATGGCGTTACTATGACTTCATCAATAGTTAAGGGGCAGTGGAATGAATCGTTTCTCACATAAAGGCTTATGATACCAGTGTTCAAAATCAGTTTTTAAGATGGTCATGTATTATTGTTAAAGACATAGAACTTTCAGATTATGTTGAGAAGTAAACAAAAGGATTTGCTCTTATGTCGTAGTTACCGTATTTCCCGGCGCCGAAGACGCATCGTCCTCGAGGACGCACCCTAATTTTGACAACCAAAAATTTGAAAAAAAAAAAAAAAAAAAAAAAAAAACGTTTGGCCTCCAGGAGTCTACTAGTGAAGTTGATAGCATGGACTGTTCACTTTCTAACTGTGTGACTTTTGATGACAATATGTTGACAACCACTCAGACTTTCTATTTAGTATATGAGGGTCAGCTAAACAGTTCGTAGGCTGACCAAGATACACTCATGGAATGACGAAATGAGGTTTATTTTTCAACATAGTCGTTGGAAACAAACAATGCAGTTAATAACAAAAAGAGTTGAAATTAATGCATGCAAGATTTCACAGCTCTAGCATCACTCCTTCATAGATACTCATAGACACCAAGTTACTTTATAGATACCAAGATACTCTCATAGAATGACCAAATGAGGTTTATTTTTCAACATAGTCGTTGAAAACAAACAATGCAATTTTTAACTGGAAGATTTCACAGCCTAGCATCACTCCTTCATAGTCAGCCTATGAGCTTCTCAGGTGGATCTTGTATTAAATGCCTACATTAAGGTATCGTACATGTTCAGACAATCATGAAAATCGTTTCTTACAATGAACAAGATATGGACGCATCGATTCAATAACTGATCAGTATATTTTGAAACCATCAATATTTTAATCATTCATATCCAAACATAGTTTGACAATGAAGTTATATAATGTTTTCTGGGTATCTAAACGAATGAATATGTAGTATAAGATTAAAAAAATATATTCTCGATTAGACAGCTCTAATACTTTTAATTCCACCTGGAAGGTAAGTTTTAGGACGATAAACTAATGCTTTCATAAGCCACTTATCACAATGGAGAGTTCATGCAAAACTATTGTAAGTGTATTGAGATGGAGAATCTTGTATATTGTGCCAAGAAAAGTTGTTTCATTCATTTTGGCTATCGAAGTAACTAAATTATCAATAACGGTATAGTTAATTTTTTATGTGTTATTGAAGATCGCAAAATATAATATGGTTAGCGGGGTATATTTTTTTCATTCAGTATACAAAATGCACTGCAATGCACGAAATGCCATTCAATTTGAAAGGAGGATCTAGCAGCTATATAACTTTTCACTTTATATTTCTATTCAAACGTGTGCATTATTTTGATTGTACGTTTAATAAATTTTGTAGATATGTTTTGCTTAGGAACGCGGAAGTGATCACCCCACGGCCTTGAAAATGATAACATTAGGCAAATTCCTAATACATCTTCTGCAAAATAATCTTGTAAGGTCATACTTATGTGTTGAACGATAAGGTTTTCAAGAACAAAACTATATATATATATATATATTCTCACATTGTACTGCGATGCTTTTTTACATTAAGCCATATACTTCTTCCAAATTGCGTTCCATTGTGTTATAATCAGAGATAAGTAATACTCTCTTACCCCAATTTAAGCTTAAAAAAATGCTGATTCTTTTTGTTCTCGGTACAAAAGTTTTGTCTTTTATGAGAAGTAAGAAATGAATTAGTGTGACGTTCAATTATTTCCAGGTGCAAATAACGCAAACGTAAGTCAATTTACAATTGAAATCTAGTTCTTCGATTCCATATACTACGTGATTAAATTCTGTTCCGTGGCAATCGCCATCAAAATAAACGAAATTGTAATGTGTACTCAAAATAATTTTCTACTTTTTGGCACACGGCCAGCAATTACTAGTACATTACTGGTACTTTATTTTATCGACCCCGTAAGGATGAAAGGCAAAGTTAACCTCGGTAGGATTTGAACTCGGATCAGAAAGGGGCGTAACTCTGTGCTACAAAGCATGTTGTCCGACCCTCTACCGATACTGCCAAACCATCATCCTAAATGTGTACTCAAAATAATGTTTGAAATTTATCGGTTTTGTTATTCATAAGTAAAAAAAATTACAGTATATTACTGAGTTAGTATTTAGTTGTTCTGAGATCAAAAACCACCAGAGATGATATTTTCTCTCATTATCCCGAAAGCAATGGGGTATATTAATTTGTTTCTGTATAGCATTTGATGTTATGTTTGGTTCCAATGTCAGTATTAAAACATTATTGTGTCAAATTGGGAGAATTGTTAGAGCGTCTGACAAAATATGTTGCAGCATTTAGTTGCAGCTCTTTATTTTTTGAGGTCAAATCTCGTTGAAGTTAACTTTTTCTTCATTCCGGGGTCGGCGTCTATATAATTGCCTTCTCCCACCCCGAATTGTTCATATTGAGAGTAATGTAAAGATCATTATTACAAAAATTATACAATATAGTAATTAGTTTCATCTCTCTACATTTCGAGTTCATACTTATTTGGGGCCAACTTAGTTTTCCTCAGATATAGATATATAGGTGTCTACTCAATTGGTTGAGCTAATTACGTGTGTTGGCTGACACGTTCATAGGCTGACCAAGATACTCTCATGGAATGACCAAAGGAGGTTTATTTCTCAACATAGTCCCTGGAAAGAAGCAATAGTTAACAAGAAAGTCGAAATTAATGCATGTAAGATTTCACAGCCTAGCATCACTCCTTCATAGGCTGACCAAGATACTCTCATGGAATGACCAAATGAGATTTATTTTTTAACATAGTCTCTGGAAAGAAACAATGCAGTTATTAACAAGAAAGTTGAAATTAAAGCATGTAAGATATCACAGCTTTCGCATCACTCCTTTATAGTCAGCGTATGAACTTTTCAGACGACCCTTGAATGTCGGTTGAGCTAATTACATCTAATTATCTCAGTAGCAATTAAAGCAGATTAAAAAGATGAAATGCTAAGTATGTTACATCAAGGGGTTAATTGCTTTACAATATTATGAGATGATATTTACGATCTTCACTGAATACGAAACGGAGAACACGAGAGGTATCTACATATAATGGCTTGTAACCTCTGACTTTAATAGAATTCGATGGAATGGAACGAACCTCTCAGGAGAACTGGACAGCAGAAGGCCTTCAGAGGCGTAACCCTCCCTATGCAAGTATTTTGGCCTTAAATTCTTACATTCTAAGGGCGCTAGACCGCATCCAGGCCATGATTCCTGGGTGCCTTTCTGCTGATATTTTTAGCTCCTTGGATTAGGAAGATTTGAGTATTTAAACCGAATGGAGATTGTGTTAATATATAACTGCAGATTCTTTCTGTTGCTTCTGCTTTCAAATTTATATTTAAACGCTTTCGTTGGGGGTTTCTTACCACTGCTGACATTTATTAGCTACTTCGATATCGGAGACCTGAGTATTTAAATCGTATGAAGATTTTATTGACAAAATCTAGCTGGAACTCCACTCATTTCCTTTGCTTTCAAACTAATATTTTAAATGCTTTTGAGTTTGGAAAAATAACATTTGAGGTGGGAGGGGTTCTTACAATTTCTTCGATATATGGCTAACATTAAAAACATTGGGACTCTGTTGGTTGAAAGAAATTACTATTTTTCTGGAACTGCAATGCGCGAGAATTAGATTTTATATATTTCATGTATTTCTGTCATTCATGTCCGTCTTAATGTCAATAAATGAAGGATCACTGGATTGACAGTATTGTTAAAAACTCAGACGGGTTGCTTTGCAGTGTGTAATCCGACTTTGCGCATTCTGAGTTTAAATCCTGCGTCTCCCTCCATACTTTATGCCCGGCGTCAATGGTGGCGACTCATTGTTGTAAATCAACCAAAAGTCCTGACTTCACGTTCTCAAAGGAATGGATGAATCACGACAACGAATATTAAGTTACATCTCCATTAGCTAGTTTAAGTATATTTATCAAATCGTATATGCAACTACTACGGTTATGTGGAAGCCATAAACTATTTGTAGAAACAGGTTATCTGTCACCTCTTGAATGCAATTGTAGGTGATTTATATAGACAAGGTGATTTACATACTGTCCACAACACTCGTTGCTTTCGTTCGTTTAAGTCAGCAAATTATCTCACAGTTTCAGGGTAAATATGACTAAGTTAATATTGATAGACTATCAGCAGAGAAATCTCACTTATTACAAGGAAGATTAGGCTAGTTGCTGCTTATTTATTTTCGTACAGTTAAAGCCATTTTTCCTTTTGTTACAACATTTATATTTTACCTTGATATTACAGCTGCGTTTGTTTATAGCAACTATCTGAAATAATCACGAGTGAACACGGTCAAAGGATTTTTAATAATCTATGAGATAATTACAAAAAAGAATAGTACTTTTGGAAGAAGAGATTAAATATTAAATTGTTATAAAACAGCTCAGCTCAACAGGTCACATTTGCAGACCTATCAACTCTTCCCATCTGATGGGGAGATTTCTCGCCCACTTTGGGGTGGGTGAGAGATGTCTTCACTTGTGAAAATGGGTATAGCTTTCATTAAGTAAATTCTTCCCATTTTGTCTAATTTCTCCTCGTTTTGGGGCGCTTTTTTTCATGGTACTCCCCGTTTGGGTTTTTAGAGGTTGGCAGGCCTGCCTTGGTAACATCGTAGAATACATATTAAGGGAAAAAAAGAAAAAAAAAACTGAAACCATTTCCTAGATTTGCTCGTAAGTGGGAATATTGTGGTATCTGTTTAGAAAGCGAATTTGTAGAATAATATGGCGCCCAATTAATGTCGAAAGAACATGTGGAAGAAATGAAGGGGAAGAAAAAATTGTCAACAATACATTAGAGATAGGCAACAAAAAAAGCAAAATGAACAAATTATGACGTAACCGTCTTAAGGATGTTTACCCCACCCTCTTGTTACACACACATACACACACACATATATAGACACTAATATACACATACAAGTATATAATCACCAAAATGAACATTATTAGCCACCTAGCGAGTTTTAATGCCGGCTGAGATAGCAGTGTATGTTTCTTTCATTTGACTTCAACATAAGTACCCAGCGTGATGTCAAGATATTGTAAAATGTAATAATAGAGTAAGCCTTAGGAAAATTGTGTAAATTCCAAATTGATTTCATCATTTCTTGTATTTTCTTAAATTATTTGCAATTCTTTTTCTCTTAAATATTTTCACGTTTTTCTTTCCTCTTTTTACATTCTTCAATTTTTTACATCTCATGTTTTCTTTTTCTTTATATAACCCATCTACAATATATATTTACAATTTAATGATTCAATGCGATCTTGTCACACAACGCCACATGATCTCAGGAAAAAACTCAATTCACAATACGTACAACATCGTTATATTCGCCTACGCAAAAAAGAAGACACATACAGATGCACATGCGTTCGTATGTAAAGGGCAATGATTCAACTTAACAACACACAAAACTAAATGAATAATACCAAAGTAAACAGCAACACAACAGAAATAAACCATAGAAAACAAGACACACAGAGAGGAACGGGGACACACAGAGGGGAAATAGGGCACACAGAAAAGAGGACACGTAGGAAAGAGGGGAGAGAGGACACGGAGGGTTCAGGACTTACAGAAAGCTAAAACAAAGAATATTAACGAAAACAATAGGATAAATGGAAATTAGTAGCAAAACGGTAGCGAAGAAGCAACATTAAACAAACAAAATTTGTCAATTACAACAGTAACAACAACCATATCAACAAGAATAGAAAAAAAAGAACATATACAACATCAAGAAGGTTCCAACACTTACACAAAACATACAAATGGAACAATAGGAACTACATAGAAAATAGAGAAAATGTCGAACCCAACAAGAACATTGGAGAGAGAGGGAGAGAGACTACGCAGTCATCCGACCTGCTAGAAATTGCATCCAGATATTCCTCAAAACATAATACACTGTCATAAGAAGGATATGATAGTCATACTTGAATGCCTTTCATCACAAATCTTCATGATTAAATCTGTATGATTAAAACTGAAAACAATAGAAAATATAAATATCTATGATAAAAATTAATAGTGAGAACGTAAATCCACTCCAAATCGAACACACGAACCTCTGTGCCTCTCTTGACGTGCTAGGAACTGCACTCAAATCAGTTTCCAAGATGTCCTTAACTTTTTGGAAGACAAAAAAGACAAATTGGAAAATATAGCTCAGGCTATAGTGAATTTGTCCTCATAGGTCTACACCAGGGGCATGCAACAGGCGGTCCGCGGGCAACAATCAGGCCCGCCAGACGAGTCAGAGTGGCCCGCGATGACCGTATTTAATTTTTACCTTGTAGGCTTATTTAGAATTTTTTTCGTAACTGTAATACAAGTTTCTGTTATTTGACCTATACTAAAGGGCTTCACTGGTATGGTTATGTGTGTTATACTTTCCCTATTCCATGTTATGGAAAGAAGTTGTGGTGAATCTTTGGCATAGTTCTTAATAAATATTAATGGCTCCAATAGTTGTTCAAAAGTGGCCCGCCAATGGAATATGTTGGACACCCCTGGTCTACACTTTCAGTAATTTAAAAAACAACAGTCGATGGACTTTCGTCAAATCGGACCGAGGAAACAATGTTTCCATTGGTTTTTCCAATTGCTAATACTATCTATCGGTCGCAACTCCAGGTAGAAGGAACAACGTGAAATAAAGTGTCTTGCTCAAGGACATAACGCATCGCCCGGTCGGGGAATCGGACTCACAACCTCACGATTGCGAATCCTATTCTCTAACCACTCAGCCACGCGCCATCACTAGCATTGTGATAAGAAAAACAATGAGAAAATGTCGATGTTACCTTGAAAATAAACGTCAGACAGAGAACTGGAAGTAAAACACTAGAGACAACATCTAATGTTTTCTGTAAATGTGGTTTTTGTTGTTGTTGTTGTTGATGCTGTTGTCGGTAGTGGTAGTAACCATGCTGTAATAATGGTTTCTTATATAGGCACAAGGCCAGCAATTTAGGGCGAGGGGAAAGTCGATTAAATCAACCCCAGTGTGTGACTGGTACTTTATTTTATCGAACTCGTAAGGACGAAAGGCAAAGTTAACCTCGGCTGGATTTGAACTCAGACCATAAAGGGCCGTAACTGTTTGCTGCAAAGCATGGTGTCCGACGTTCGACCCTATTGATAATGCCAATCCACCGCTCTCATGATATTGTAATAAGTGGTTCTAAATTTGGCACAAGGCCAGCAATTACCCAGTGCATTACTGGTACTTTATTTTATCGACCCCGTAAGGATGAAAGGCAAAGTCAACCTCGACAGGATTTGAACTCAGACCGTAAAGGGACGTAACTATGCTGGAAAGCATGGTGTCCGACCCTCTACCGATACTGCCAATAGTGCCGGTGTGGTATGTTCTGGTATGATGGTGGTGATGGAGTAAATATTAGTTTATGAAAACGCGGTATGTAAAATGTTAAAGGCAATTTATTGAGAGTCGTGCAAGTTTCAATGCATAAAGTTTTATTACACGATACAGCATATATCTTCCTTCTGTTTCCTTTAATAGCAGCCATAAAAGATCTTCATGGAACAGCTGACATACAAATGGTCTTAAACTACTATCATCAACTCAAGTATACTTTAATTGTTAAGCATCTCTTCACAATAAAGACGCACATACATTCATACACACATACGTACAAACATGAACACACATACATGTTTGTGTTAATGTCATATTTGCATATAGACAGTATTCAGTTTAAACCTACATGCGCAAAAGTGTGTATGTATATATATATATATTTATATGTATTTATGTATGTATATTTATATGTATTTATGTATGTATATTTATATGTATTTATGTATGTATATTTATATGTATTTATGTATGTATATTTATATGTATTTATGTATGTATATTTATATATGTATTTATGTATGTATATTTATATATGTATTTATGTATGTATATTTATATATGTATTTATGTATGTATATTTATATATGTATTTATGTATGTATATTTATATATGTATTTATGTATGTATATTTATATATGTATTCATGTATGTATATTTATATATGTATTCATGTATGTATATTTATATATGTATTCATGTATGTATATTTATATATGTATTCATGTATGTATATTTATATATGTATTCATGTATGTATATTTATATATGTATTCATGTATGTATATTTATATATGTATTCATGTATGTATATTTATATATGTATTCATGTATGTATATTTATATATGTATTCATGTATGTATATTTATATATGTACCTATATGTACATATACAAACATATATATATGTACATATATACATGTATGTACATATATACATGTATGTACATATATACATGTATGTACATATAATGTATGTATGTACATATAATGTATGTATGTACATATAATGTATGTACATATGATATGTGTATGTACATTTATATATGTATGTACATTTATATATGTATGTACATTTATATATGTATGTACATTTATATATGTATGTACATCTATATATGTATATATGTACATCTACATATGTATATACATTTATATATGTATATATGTACATCTACATATGTATGTACATATATATTTTTATATATATATATAAATATATATGTGTGTATACCCTCAGGGAAGAAGTGAGGTGGCATGACGTCACCTTGGCTGCTGATGACACCTAAGACCATTGTTGTCGCTGGAAACTATGTTTGCATGACTCTGGGCACGTCTTTGGATGAGACACCATTCTCCTGCTGACGCTGAGAAAGTCTGAAATATCCTTATTTGTTGTCCCGGCGTGGATTCCAAGAAGAACTCCGTGTCTCTTCCACAAATTTGGATATTCAAAATTATTCATAATCAATTATTCTGAAAATAAATAATGGAAATATAGTCACTGTTTTTATGAAGACAAGAGTGACAACGGAAGTAAAACAAATTTGCATAAAATAGCAGTTGAAA
>OZ024748.1:57469870-57489870 GCA_964016885.1 Eledone cirrhosa
TAAGGAATTTATTTGTTCCCTCAGTCTCGTGGGTAATATTATACATCTTATTTCTAAACAAGAGAATCAGTTGAAAATGTTCCCCGTGTGATTGAAATTAAAATTATCGTTAAGCGTAGAGATTTACCGCAACACTTTATTTTAAAGGTAATATTTAGTATTTATTATTAAAATAACTGGTAATAAACCCACTGATTAACAAGGATTTACGTAGTAGCATTCTTCACTTAACTTGCATACCAAAGTTTCTCTGATAATTTCTCCGTCGCTAATAACACAGGAGCTCTACTTTCATTAACGATCAACCTAAACGTGTTTCACCTGACATCTTTAGTCAATGCTTCTTTTAAACATCTGAAAACCAGCGGAATTCCTACCATGTAGATATTACGTCGTGTACATTATTAAACAACATTAATGTTACCAGGATTGGCAGTATCGGTAGAGAGTCGGACGCCATGCTTTCCAGCATAGTTACGTCTCTTTACGGTCTGAGTTCAAATTCCGCCGAGGTTCACTTTGCCTTTTATCCTTACATGGTCGATAAAATAAACTACCAGTAATACACTGGGATAATTGCCGGCCTTGTGCCAACAGTAGAAACAATTAATGTTACCAGTCTTCGATAAAATAAAGTACCAGTAATACACTGGGATAATTGCTGGCCTTGTACCAAAAGTAGAAACAATTAATGTTACCAGTCTTCTGATACATGACATTTCATGGTCATTTTTTCATGTCTTCGGAGTATTTTGTCTTAATCTCTGTCTTCTGATATTCTTGGACTAGGGTTGATTTAAGCGGGTTGTCGCCCAGCTTAAACTTTGATCGATAACACAATCCAATCTTTTCAGTTTCGGGATCACTTGAAAAACAGGTTGTTTGCAACTTCTGATAAAGAGGACATCAAATGGAGTCAAAGTTTTAGTATTTTAAATCCTGTCTAGAAAACAAAGGCTCTATCCAAACGTATTACACTGAAACTGTTCGATAGCAACATGGAAGTTTGGCTTGCTACATAGTGTCGGGTAATGGTGAATAAATAGAATTGACCTCATAAATCTCCACAAACACATGAGCAATTGCCTCAGAAACATGCTAAACATTAGATATCCAGAAATTTCACCCAAGAAAGAATTCTAATCGATGCCCAGCAGAAACACAGCAAACATTAGTGAGAGGTAGTTGGATATGGTAGGCCATATGTTAAACAGACTGGAGGGTTGTCGTGATGGATAGACAAAGTACCAGCCATGTACTGAAATTGAGAATCTTTTCTTATCTTTCCTTTTCTTCCTTTCAGACAAGACTATGTAACACTGGCTAGATTGCAAGAAAGTATCACTAATGTACAATGGTGGACCTTCTCCTTATTTACTTCAACTGATGTTCTGTCACCCTCTCTCTATGACGTTGTGTCGCTCACTTTCTTTGTCGTTGTGTCGCTCACTTTCTTTGTCGTTCTGTCGCTCACTTTCTTTGTCGTTCTGTCACCCACTTTCTTTGTCGTGCTGTCACCCACTTTCTTTGTCGTTCTGTCACCCACTTTCCTTGTCGTTCTGTCACCCACTTTCCTTGTCGTTCTGTCACCCACTTTCTTTGTCGTTCTGTCACCCACTTTCTTTGTCGTGCTGTCACCCACTTTCTTTGTCGTTCTGTCACCCACTTTCCTTGTCGTTCTGTCACCCACTTTCCTTGTCGTTCTGTCACCCACTTTCTTTGTCGTTCTGTCACCCACTTCCTTTGTCGTTCTGTCGCTGACATCCTTTGTCGTTCTGTCACCCACTTCCTTTGTCGTTCTGCCGCTGACATCCTTTGTCGTTTTGTCACCCACTTTCTTTGTCGTTCTGTCACCCACTTTCCTTGTCGTTCTGTCATCCACTTTCCTTGTCGTTCTGTCACCCACTTTCCTTGTCGTTCTGTCACCCACTTTCTTTGTCGTTCTGTCGCTGACATCCTTTGTCGTTCTGTCACCCACTTCCTTTGTCGTTCTGTCGCTGACATCCTTTGTCGTTTTGTCACCCACTTTCTTTGTCGTTCTGTCACCCACTTTCTTTGTCGTTCTGTCGCTGACATCCTTTGTCGTTCTGTCACCCACTTACTTTGTCGTTCTGTCACCCACTTTCTTTGTCGTTTTGTCACCCACTTTCTTTGTCGTTCTGTCACCCACTTTCTTTGTCGTGCTGTCGCTGACATCCTTTGTCGTTCTGTCACCCACTTCCTTTGTCGTTCTGTCGCTGACATCCTTTGTCGTTCTGTCACCCACTTCCTTTGTCGTTCTGTCGCTGACATCCTTTGTCGTTCTGTCACCCACTTCCTTTGTCGTTCTGTCGCTGACATCCTTTGTCGTTTTGTCACCCACTTTCTTTATCGTTCTGTCACCCACTTTCTTTTCGTTCTGTCGCTCACTTTCTTTGTCGTTGTGTCACCCACTTTCTTTGTCATTCTGTCGCTCACTTTCTTTGTCGTTCTGTCACCCACTTTCTTTTCGTTCTGTCGCTCACTTTCTTTGTCGTTCTGTAAACCCACTTACTTTGTCGTTCTGTCACCCACTTTCTTTGTCGTTCTGTCACCCACTTTCTTTGTCGTTCTGTCGCTGACATCCTTTGTCGTTCTGTCACCCACTTACTTTGTCGTTCTGTCACCCACTTTCTTTGTCGTTTTGTCACCCACTTTCTTTGTCGTTCTGTCACCCACTTTCTTTGTCGTGCTGTCGCTGACATCCTTTGTCGTTCTGTCACCCACTTCCTTTGTCGTTCTGTCGCTGACATCCTTTGTCGTTCTGTCACCCACTTCCTTTGTCGTTCTGTCGCTGACATCCTTTGTCGTTCTGTCACCCACTTCCTTTGTCGTTCTGTCGCTGACATCCTTTGTCGTTTTGTCACCCACTTTCTTTATCGTTCTGTCACCCACTTTCTTTTCGTTCTGTCGCTCACTTTCTTTGTCGTTGTGTCACCCACTTTCTTTGTCATTCTGTCGCTCACTTTCTTTGTCGTTCTGTCACCCACTTTCTTTTCGTTCTGTCGCTCACTTTCTTTGTCGTTCTGTAAACCCACTTACTTTGTCGTTCTGTCACCCACTTTCTTTGTCGTTCTGTCACCCACTTTCTTTGTCGTTCTGTCACCCACTTTCTTTGCCGTTCTGTCACCCACTTTCTTTGTCGTTCTGTCGCTCACTTTCTTTGTCGTTCTGTCACCCACTTTCCTTGTCGTTCTGTCACCCACTTTCTTTGTCGTTCTGTCGCTCACTTTCTTTGTCGTTCTGTCACCCACTTTCTTTGCCGTTCTGTCACCCACTTTCTTTGTCGTTCTGTCGCTCACTTTCTTTGTCGTTCTGTCACCCACTTTCTTTTCGTTCTGTCGCTCACTTTCTTTGTCGTTCTGTCACCCACTTTCTTTTCGTTCTGTCGCTCACTTTCTTTGTCGTTGTGCTGTTCAATTCCCCAAACAAGTAAACACAATGCTATGAGCGGGTCATATTGAGTCTTTAACAGTCTCCCTTTCCTGCAGAAATGGAGGAGAATTGAACTTAGTGTTAGTAACCACGTCTCATATAACATGTTACAGAGACGGTTTTAATCAACCACGGAAAAACTGTAAACATGGACGGAGTGTGTTGAAGTTGCAATGTAATTCAAAACCCACTCTTATGTAGATTTATGTCCATCTACGAGGTTGCATTATCATAGGAGGTTCCTGGCGTGTTTCAATAAGGAGAAACCCCAGCCCTATCATAACAAATATTGTGAAATAGAGAGTATTGCTCAAGACGGCAACGTAGTGTAAGTTCCAGGATTTGAACATACAACTATATGATCGTCTGTCTAAAACCCTAACCCACCCACTTCATTGTGGAAACCATATATATGTTATATATATATATTACGGTGTTAGAGGGAACAGAAGTGTTAAAAAAAATAGAAGGCTTATCATGAGAAACACTTCCTGGTAGCCAACGTATAAGCTGTCATAATCCTTTATAAATGGCATTTATATTTAGCTACTTTTCCATTTACAATATTGTCAACTTAAAGATGAAAAAATACCTTTGACAAAAAGTGGATGATAGCAAAAGTAACACTTCTATGTATATTCTAAAGATTTTACTTCATATCTTTTCATAACTATCTAAAAAGATATATATTTACACACACACGTTCATACACACACACACACACACGTGTTTGTGTGTGAAAGAGTGAAGAATAACATGGTCGGCTGTGTATATATATATATGTATATATATACTTATATATACATAAATATATATACACAAGCTATTGCTAGTACTCATGTTCAACTGATTATACTGGAGCAACGTTAAACGAAGTATTTTGCTCAAGAACACACCACGCAATCCAGGAATCGAACCCACGACATTATGAACATAAATCCAACACCTTTACCATTAGTCCACGTGCCTTCACACACACTCGTATATATGTATGTATGTATGTATGTATGTATGTATGTATGTATGTATGTATGTATGTATGTATGTATGTATGTATGTATGTATGTATGTATGTATGTATGTATGTATGCCAGTACAACCTGCCTCATGGTCGGGTCGTTGGCGACTAAACTGGCAACCCCACCAAGGTTTCTTGGTGAGGAGGGTGACTTTGGACATCCTGCAGGACTAAAAACAAAACCTGTCAAAGGCCAAAGGAGCTCTTAAGAGTCAATGGCCATCCAAAATCACCGGGAGAGATGACCCCTTAGCTTTTGTCAAGGCAGAATTCTAGGAGAAGGAAAACTCTGATATAACACCTGCAACCCTGATGGTATCCAATGATGTTGACTTGTTCTTCTTTTTGGTAAATATCATCTTGGTTAAGAGAGTGGGACTGGCTTTGTGCAGTGCCTTTGCTCACTATAAAAGCTCCACGGCACAGGCATTGCTTTATATCTGGAGATCTCTCTACACTTGTCGTCACATGGTACCATGGGCCCTGCACTATGTGTCAATAATTGTCACAAGTGTAGTGTTTGTACCAGAGTTTTCAAGTCGCTGGCTGGACTAAAACGTCACACTTGTTCAGCGTATCGGTAGGGGTTCTTCTACATGGATATAAAGTAGTGGCCGTACTCTAAAACGAGTTGGCAGCCACCACCATGTATATATATAAAATAGCCGTCGAAATGGCTTGAGCTCTGCTATATATATATATATATATATATATATATGTGTGTGTGAGTATTTGTGTGTTTGTTTATATATATATACATATATATATATATATATATATATATATATATATATATACACGTACAAATGCATAAATATATATACATTCATCATTTTTTGTAAGTTATATAAGGTATTCAAGAGTCTCGGGTATATCACGAAAGAGAAATATACAACCTTTGTCTCATGGAACAGTCAATGACTCCTCTTGAATTTACAAATTTACAGATGGACGTTTGAGGCACGATTTCTTCAATTATTTTCAGGAGATAGCATAAAGACGTATCAACATTTTCCTTATCTTATGTCAAGCATCTATCTAGGGCGGGTAAAATTCTCGAGATCCATGGACGAGTTCTCTCCAGCGGTCTGTGTCCCTCATTATCGCTGCCATGTGCGGCGTCTCCAAGAGACCAGTGTCTGTCCTTAGGACATCAACATATGTTAACCCGGGTCTTCCTCTTCCAGTGTGTCGATGAGTATGAGTGTCAAGCATTCCAAAACTAAATATACCGAGAAGAGCGTATTGTATTATATCTAATGATATTTAGTATACAATCTTACAGTTTCTAAAGGTATCAGTGTGTGCTAAGTTGAAATTTGTGGTTTTGTTACGTTGTTACAAAACACAAAATAAATTCTCGCATTATTAGTGCTCAGTTCTAGAAACAAATCTGTCTCATTTTGGGCTGAGTATAATGAACAAACGTGAAACAGTGTTTTACTCTACAACAGGGTTTCCCAAACCTTTTCAAACGCCGAACCCGATTTGGTTCAGAAAATGTTTGGTAACCCCAAAGTCTAATAGTTATATGGTCGTAATATAAATAAAGTGAAGGCGCATGACTTAGTGGTTAGAGCATTGGGCTTGCAATCGAAAGGTTGTGAGTTCAATTCTCGGACCGGGTATTGTTGTTTCCTTGAACAAGACACTTTATTTCACGTTGCTCCAGTTTACTCAGCTGTAGAAATGAGATGATAGGACTGGGGTCCCTATCATTAAATCACCCAAGCCACCTCCAATATACTCCTCTTCCTTTTATTTTCGCGGGACCACAGACACTCCTTTGCGGAAACCACTTTGGGAACCACTGCTCTAGAACATAATACACACCCTGGTTCAGAAATCGAACTGGTGACATTATGATCGTATGTTCAACACCTAACCATTAGGCTACATACGTGTATACGTGAGTGTATTTGTGTGTATGTTGGGTATGACTTTATAATAGATAGATAGAAAACCCAGATTAGAAGAGAGAGTCAGTTTTACACTTTCCTATTTAAAAAAAACAAACAAATTAAATAACTAACGTGATTTAACTGATCTCTATTATCGTTGTATGTATGTATATGTAAGTATATATATATATATATATATATATATATATATGTATGTATATAAGTATATATATATATACATATATATATACACATATACACACACACATATATATATATACACATATACACAAACATATATATATATACACACACACACACACACACACACACACATATAGATACTAGCAGAAGTCCCCGGCGTTGCTCGGAGTTTAATTGCTTTAAAGTACTTTTAATGATTCCACTCAATTATGATTATTGAGGCATTGAAAGTAAATAGGTGTAAGTTTGAAAATATACAACAATAGTATCTACTCACCATATGTCAGACCGGCAAGACTGTAGTAGTGCTGAATAGAGGAGTTACAACACCTCTCTGTAGACCATATCTTTTGTTCTGCCTTTGGGCGCAAGTATGAATAAGTTCTGCTTGCATCCCACTCTTGAGCATGCGACGTATAATTAGCCGTGTGAGAAGCACGGCTGGGCTAAACGGAGGGCTGCCGTTGATAGCGTTTGGCCTTGGGACTTGTTGATTGATATCGCGAAGCAAAGTTTAACGGGGAATTGAAGTCAGCACAGAGTACAGGGGCATTCCGTACCTGATTGAGTTAATGGTATTCTGGGTATGAAGACGTTTTCTCCAGCGTCGCAGCCCGTGAGAATTGTGGCTTCAATTACATGCGGCAGGAGGTTTCTTACCACTAACCGTGCTCCGTTGCAGAGATGTGGTGGTTCCAGGTTCCTCAACAGCATCACTGGAGTCCCAACTTTGACGCGCCGTTCATGAGGTGGCAGTCCAGAGAGGTCCAAGGAATTGAGGAATTCTGTGGGAAAATCGTCAACCTAATTTTTGTCCACAACTTTGTCTACAGATTTGTAGGTACGGAGGTTTCCAGGAGTGCGTTGCAGAAAGTCCTCATTGATTTTTGCAACGGAGACATTTTGGGGAGCCAATATAGCTCTATCGCACAGCCAACTCGTGTTTTTGTAGTTGATGGCCATATCGGGAAAGACAGAAGCTGTGAGGTCGATCAGCCAAATGAGTAGGTGAGCGTGTGGCAGGCCTCTCTTTTGCCATTCAACGGTCTATACGTAGCACCTAACAGGTCGAAATGCCTTACCTGATTTTGGGAGCAAGAACGGGGGAGTAGCGCAAAATTTCAATTGAACAGTGAGTAAGTGGAAAGTGAGTACTAAGTAAGTTGTATGAAGAATTCACGTCAAATAATAGGTCAAACCTGTAAGCCAAGCCCGTCTGAGTTATATTACAAAAGAGCGTAAACAGGGTCGATATTTTGGAGCACACTGGAAAATAAATCATCGAAATCGGAAGTTTCTGAAAAAAGTTTTCTCATTAGTCTTTTGTCTCATATTGTGAAAAACAAAGAAAACAAATTACAAAAGGGACAACAATAAAATATAATGTCTTTGTTGAGATTCAAGTAAATGAATGTTTAAGCGTCGTTATGATTACGTTTGTTGTTTTATAAATTCATCTGTTGCTTTTGAATATTTGTTATTTGATGTAGAATGTAAGTGTGTAAAATGTAACGTTGAGAGCGGAGTATGTATTTAGTGTTATCGGCTTTTTAAGTTTTGTTATTTGATGTATGAGCGTCGTTATGACTATGTTTGTTGTTGTATAAATTGAGGTGTTGCTTAGGTATCAAAGTTTATTTCGCGTTCTTGAACGAAGAGGGGGAATCATCTATTATATACACAGGGAAGAGCGACGGAGAGTGAAGCTAAGAAACTATAAGGAGGTGTGTTAAACCTCGAAGCATGAGAGTAAAGCAGTTAAATTATAGAGAGGGGGGAAGAATCTATTTTAGAGAGAGGGAAGAGCGACAGAGAGCGTAAAGCTATGTTTGTTGTTGTATAAATTGATGTGTTGCTTAGTTTTCGAAGTTTGTGTCGCGTTCCTTGAAAATAAGTTTTGTCGCTGTTGTAAACTGTAATGGTGTAGGATAGTAGACGGAAGCAGTAACTTTTTAAAGAGAGTTGCAGAGGAGATTGAGACTGGAGTAGAGGGAGGAATGAACCTTTTAAAGAGAGTTGCAACATGTATGTAGTTTCATAGATTGTTGATGGTAGTAGACAGAGTGAATAAGCGTGTAAGAGAGGGTTACAGTATGTATTTAGTTTTATCGATTTTTCATCATAGAAGCAGGAAATGTATGGCAAATGTTATTACGCGTTGACCATCCTCGGTAAATTTGGAGCACATTGGAAAAATAATCATCAAAATCGGTAAAGAATTGTGGAAATGCATAACAATCATACACGCACACAGACATCTTCCGTTTTATATATATAGAGAAGAGATATACAAACACACACACATAAGTATATATATACAGTGTATATATATATATATATGTATATATATACATATATATATAGACACACAGATACATATATATCTATACATATGTATACACACATATACACCCACATGAATGTAGGTGTTAAAGCAAGACGATGATATAAAACATTGCATTTATTATAGAAATCATGATTGATTTTATTACTTTATTATATATTATATATATGTGTGTGTGTGTAGGTGTATGTATGTATATATAATGTATATTACAACACGTATTCCAGCCGGCAGGCTTGGCCATGCTAGGGCACCAATATGTATATACGTGTGTTTGTGTATGAATATATGTTTGTATGTATATGTGTTTGTATATATATATATATATATATATATATATTCCTTATTACGTCTTTTATTATATGTAATAAAGTTTTTGTAAATTATGTTGAAAGAACGCAGAAAAAAAGGTATTCATGATCTGTTCGTTTATATTATTTAATAGTCACTTAGTTATTTTCGTGTTCTTCTATACTGAATATTTTCCCTATATAATAGTTACTTTCAAAGCTGCGTATCTCTTGATTTCATTTCATATGGAATTACTTTTATTTACATCTTTCTATTAAATTGACTTCGTAAAATGATTTTATATATTACCACAAGGTGTGTAGCAATATGATTTGATAAAAATATTTCCTATATTGTCTTTGGTTTCTGAGAATGATATATGTGTGTGATAGGTTAAAGAGTAGAAATAGTTGATAACCTACTAATAGGGTTGGACGTAACAAGATGGTCGCTGGTTTCTAACATTCAGAAGACTATTAATAATTGTTTCTACTTTTGGCACAAGGCCAGCAATTATCCCAGTGCATTACTGGTACTTTATTTTATCGACCCCGTAAGGATGAAAGGCAAAGTTAACCTCGGCGGGCAGTAATAATGGTTTCTAATCAGACACAATGCTAATAGTCTTAAGTGAGCGGAGTGAAGTCAATTATATCGGTCCCAATATTTGACTACTACTTAGTTGATTGTCACATGAAAAAGATAGCCGATTCACGGATATGGGGGTGGGACTCACCGATTGCAGGGTTAACCTCCAGATGATGCTGGTATTTATTTACCTAATCGAGGTACCGTGATACCGTTCATCAACACGTCTTCTGATAGAATTGTATATAAAACATTACATCAGGTGTCCTTTATTTCGTTGCTTTTTTCCTCTGTATCACGCTGGAAGGATAAAGTCTTTGCTGTGTTGAGAGGTATGAAAGTAGTGTGAAAAATGTACTCTAAAAAGAGATAATAATGAGAATTGAATAGTTATGAGATTGTCAAATTTCTATTTACATAGTTCCAAAAATTCTTGCATTCAATATAGCTTCCTACCTTTCATCATTCTTGAAACAGTCCTTGATTTACTAAAGTTTGCGAGAAAAGAGACCCGAATTCCTGAAATATGTGCGTGGGTGAAGGAGAATAACTGAAGAGATTGAGTGGACGTAAAAAGATTAAGATTAATCGAAAGAGATGAAATGAAATCTGCGAAGGGAATGGATCAAAGTTTGAGAAAAAAATAATAAAAATATTGTAAAGAGGCCTTATATATATAAATATATATGAATATATATAAATATATATGAATATATATATATATATATATAATATATATATATATATAATATATATATATATAATATATATATATATAATATATATATATACATATACATAGAGATTATCCCAGTGTATTACTGGTACTTTATTTTATTGACCCCCGTTAGGATGAAAGGCAAAGTTAACCTCGACGGGATTTGAACTCAGAATGGCAAGGGCCGTAACTCTATGCGTCAAAGCATGGCGTCCGACCTATGCGTCAAAGCATGGCGTCCGACCCTCTACCGATACTGCCAATTCACCGCCCTAATATATATATATATATATATATATATAAAAAGGGTTAAAATACTGGAGTGTGTTGGAGTTAAACACCCTCTTCGTATTATAGAAATGACAGTAAAAGGTATAGCTCAATGGAGTTAAACAGAGCCGAAAAATTAAGAGAGTAAAACAAAAAAGCCTTCAATACAACAAAAGTCTTTATTAGCCGACAATGTTTCGTCCTATTAAGGACTCATCAGGGCAATTAAAACAACAAGAAGTAATATCGGCAGATACAAGCCGGAAACTCCGAAGCTTCCGGAAGCTCTTCGGAGCTTCCGGCTTGCATCTGCCGATATTACTTCTTGTTGTTTTAATTGTCCTGATGAGTCCTTAATAGGACGAAACATTGTCGGCTAATAAAGACTTTTGATGTATTGAAGGCTTTTTTGTTTTACTCTCTTAAATATATATATATATATATTTTATATATAATGAAGGAACCAGATGGACCATAACGCACCAAAGTACACAATACTTAGGGTAGCAGAGTGGGTAATAGGAACGAGTAGGACCCCGACGTCTGAGCTCAAGCCGTTTCGACGGATAATTCTGTAGTCCAGAATTAGCCGTCGAAACGGCTTGCGCTCAGTCGTCGGGGTCCTACTCGTTCCTATATATATATATATATATATATATATATATATATATATATATATATATAAGGGTGCGTGCCTGCAACTCATGCAGTGCATGCGTTATAGAATCTTCAGTTGATCAATTGCGTCGGTTGAAGCAAGTAGTATTTTGGCTGCTTACTAAATCGTAGACACATAAACAGATTTCACACACAAGATAACACTACATGCGGCTTTGACCGGGAGGGTCATTTAGAGGGAATTGCGGGGAGGGGGTGGTAAGGCTGCACAGCCCCACTTTCTGCCATGGCGATTGGACTGCATGCCCTGCTTTCCAGGTTCCCTTTCGCCACTGAAATAGACTATATATATATATATATATATATATATATATATATATATATATATATATGTAGGAGGTGAGTTTTATTGTAGTACAATAAAGCAATGCAGATATCGGATAAGAAGCACTCTACAGTTTGTAGGACTGGAGTATACATAATATAAGATCAATAACGCCAATTACTATAATAACGCACTTTCTAAAGCCGGCTATCCAGATAAAATCAAATATAGTAAAGAAACAAATTCTAGAAAAACTTACAGTAGAATAATTAATCATGATCATTCCAATAATTTTAATAAAAGACCTAGATACAAAAACATAATCTGGTATAATGCTCCTTTCTCCATCTCTATTAATAACAATATTCCTAAATTATTTTTTAGTGCCTTAAATAAATGCTTCCCTCCCTCACATATCTATAGTAAAATATTTAACAAACAC
The DNA here is from genome assembly GCA_964016885.1 of Eledone cirrhosa. Lineage (NCBI taxonomy): Eukaryota > Metazoa > Mollusca > Cephalopoda > Octopoda > Eledonidae > Eledone > Eledone cirrhosa. The sequence goes on from OZ024748.1 coordinate 57,482,043, forward strand.
ACCATCAAATTTTCTTATTCTACATCCTCCAATATTTCCAACATCATCTCTAAACACAACAATAAAATACTAAATACTAAATCTCTTCCTTCCAACATTGAATTTCATAATAATAGTAATAGTACTCCCGACGTCATTGTAAACCCTAGGCTAACTTCTGTAAACCCAAATACAACGTCAAACACAACTTCGCTAAATGTTCATAATCTAACTCTAAATCAAGAAACTATTATTCCTATTATTCCTATCGCAAACAACTTCTCCAATCCAATTCCTTCTATAGATAACACTAGGTCACTCATTAATAATCTCTCTAATTGCAACTGCCATATTAAAAATAAATGTCCTCTCAACAACCATTGTCTTGATAAAAACTTAATTTATGAATGTAAAGTTATAACTAGCACCAATTCCTTCACCTATTTTGGCTCCACTTCCACCTCTTTTAAAGCTCGTCTCTATAATCACCATTCATCTTTTAAATACAAACTTAAAAGAACCAACACGGCTCTCTCAGAACTCATATGGTCCTTGAAAGACAAAAACATTAAATATACCATCTTTTGGAAGAAGGTTTCTTCTGCATCCTCATACTTGAACAGCTCTCTATCTAAAATCTGTAATCTCTGCCTAAATGAAAAATTTACCATTATCTCTAATCTAGATTCTATAATAAATAGACGTACAGATTTGTTTTCTATCTGCCTGCATAAATTCCATAGGACTTTTCACAAAGTATACAGCTAATATTCAATTCTTTATCAATTTAGAATCTTTTCTCAAAGGCACATATACATACACCTCTTTAAAATATACCCATCTTCCTACCTTACTTCAAAGGGCATTATACACTCTATAATACTTGTTTACTCATTACCTTCATTCTATCTTCACCTTGTAAAATCCTTCATAACATATACATTTGTTTTTTTGACGTTAGAATATTCATCCGCAATTATTATTATTTTTTCTCTCTATCATAAAACTTTTTAATCTCAATTTCATCCTTAATTTATTATTTTTTCTCCCCATCAACGAACTCATTCTTAATACATATTAACTCTTTCTTCGCACATATTATCAACTCCTTCAATATACAAACCTTAACTTCACATTATTTTTCTCAAATCATCTAATACACAAACCTTAATAATTTTTTAATACATATTAACTCTTTCTTCGCACATATTATCAATTCCTTCAATATACAAACTTTAACTTCACATTATTTTTCTCAAATCCTTCTACACACAAACCTTAATAATTTTTTCTCTTCGTTAATTTTGAAATTGCCACAATACTTATCAACATACACCTTTTTGACGTTAGAATATTCATCCGCAATTATTATTTTTTCTCTCTATCTTCATACATAAACTCCCTATCTTTCCTCGTACATACTTTTCCCTTCGTTAATTTTCAAATTCTTTTAATTTATACATTATCTTCCAACGGTTCTCAACCTCTCTATGTAAAACAATATATCTTCTCTCAGTTATAAAAACTATCTCTTTCTCTCTATCACCCATCTCTCCCTCTCCACCTTCACTCTCATCTCATCCCCTTTTTCATCCTTTCCACCCCCCTCTCTAAATAAAATATTTTTCCCAATATCACACATCAATCTAAAACCACTTTTCATATGTTGATTTAAAACTGCACTATCCACAAGTGTTTTTAGCCTTCATATCATGTTCTCCTGTTTTATCTGATGAAAACACAAATATTATTGCATGATGATGTTTGTTTTTGAAATGCGCATAATAAAATACATGGAACTCCTTTAACCATCTTTTGATCTTATATTATATATATATATATGTACATATATACACACTTACCATATACACTGGTATCTACCTGTCTATGGTAGTGTCAATAACGCTGTTGGAACTTCATATAGTACGAAATTAATTATCCTAACAAGTTCAGTTGATGAGAGGTCTTGTTTCTGTAGTAGGTTTTCATCATATTAGACTGAGCATTTAAACGAACTACAGAGTCTTGTATATATATATATATATATATATATATATATATATATATAGAACGATGAAAGACGGTAGGATGCATCTAGAGTGTCGAGACTAATAATATGGAGTTACATAACTAATATCGATTGGTTACTATATCGATTATTCATGATCAATGTACCATTTGAAATTATCAGAAAACAATGAACTCATTAAGCGGTTAACTTCGCCTTTTGTTCACATTGTTCAACTCACACAAATACACATACATCTGTATATATATATATATATATATATATATATATATATATATATATATATAATACGCACACACCTATATGCATACGTATGATGTATATATATATATATATAATCATACGCACACACTTATATACATACGTATGCATATGTGATTTTATATGTATGTATATAGTACGTGAGTGTGATACTATTGTTCAAATCGACCATCAAAAAATTATGACAGACGAGTGTTCTGCTCTGGCATCAAAATGGCGACTGTTTTAAACAAGGTTCTTTAGATTCAATTATATTTACCATTTCTTAGAAAAAAAACTCTTTATAGTAATAGAATATTTATAGGATTTTGATGTATCACTTTTTCCCCTCGCCTAGGAAGATATCTGTAAATGTTTCTCCTATTATAGAGAAAATCTAATTTATTGAAAATATCCAACTTATTCTGAGAATAACCAATGCAACAATGTTTATTTATTTAGTCAGTTTTTTTTAAATAAGAGCAATGAATTCAGTAAGGAATACAATTCTGAAATAGTTATAGCCTTTTAAAATGATATTCTACCTATATAATATCAGGTTTCATTTTGTTGGAATATTTATTACCTGCAAACAATAATTGAAACAGACCCAGGTATATCAGGTATGTTATTATAGTGAGGTCCTCAACACAGAGCAGCTGTAGCATAGTGATGCTATCCAGCAAGACACTGCGTGGAACGCGCCCCGGGGCGGCTATAGGCCGCGCCCGCCGAGGCTGCACTGCAAGACTTGTACGATTTGAAAGGATAAAAGTAATGTTGATTTGCTTTTGTTCACTCAGGGTTATTGTCAATGTCCTGATCAGTGATCAGTTTCTATGACCCACCACGAAGAGGTCGACAAACCTGTGCCCTATATTATTACACCTAATGTCATGTTGTTATATTACATTGGTTATCTCAGGGCTGAATGATACATACCTTTTCTATAATGGCTTATCTCAGGGCTAGAGTGAAAATCCTGTATATACAATTGAAATCTATATGTTGGCTGATATATAATCCTTTGATACCACTCCCAGTAATGCGATCAAAATCTATTTCTTTTAAAGTCTTTATCGTTGTCTAAAACCTTCTTACAGAAGATTGAAACCAAACTGTAAATGTTTAACATTTTTGGCCGTCATTTTACTGATTCTGCCAATTCACTGGCCTGTTTGTATGTGATAGGGGCTTATCGTGGTTCTTTGTGTAATTGTACATGTAACAAATGGGTATCCATGCGGTGGATTGGCAGTATCGGTAGAGGGTCGGACGCTATGCTTTGCAGCACAGAGTTACGCCCCTTTCTAATCTTAGTTCAAATCCCGCCAAGGTTAACTTTGCCTTTCATCCCTACGGAGTCGATAAAATAAAGTACCAGTAATGCACTGCGATAATTGCTGGCTTTGTGTCAAACGTAGAAACAATTATTTTATGCTGCTTACATACATGCACAGATAGATAGATATATGCATACATATATATATTTGTACATACACATTTATGTACATCCATATATACTCACATTCAGACATACACACACGTATATAATATATATATATATATATATATATCCAAAATTAAATTAAATTAAAGTCATGTCCGAGACATGCGCCATATCCACCGTAGAATAAGCTAAAAAATTCCAATGAATAGATCCGAGCATTTTATATCAACTAGAAATGGATTGACATATATATATATATTTAACATAAACACCTGAAACAATAACAGAGGATAATTTGTAAAGAGTGTAAGCACACACAGCTAGATAGGTAACTAATTAAAGTTTACCTAGAACTTCAAATATTACCTTTCAAAAATGATTAATCTCCCTTGTGTATATGTCATTAAAGAAATATATTTCACCATTAATCCGTTGATATAAAATGCTCGGATCTATTCATTGGAATCTTTGAGCTTATTCTACGGTGGATATGGCGCATGTCTCGGACATGACCCTTAATTTAATTTTGGATATATACACGGCCCCTTAATTGTAGAACTAACTCAGTTGAAAAGAATCGGCTGCTATTTCTAGCTGTCGATAACGCTATTCACGCCACTTGGATGACGCTAGCACGATGTGTGTAGTTTTAAAAATGCAACACGTGCGACCGGTCATTCGCAGATTTGCATTGGATGTGTGGATATGTAAACACAGATAGTTAAATCTTCTCCCTTGCTGAAGATCCGTTTGACTTCTGTGAGTTTACGGATTAATGGTGAAATATATTTCTTTAATGAAATATATACAAGGAAGATTAATCTTTTTTAAAAGGTAATATTTGAAGTTCTAGTTAAACTTTAATTAGTTACCAACCTAGCTGTGTGTGCTTACACACTTTACAAATTATCCCATGTGAATGTTTCATGTGTTTATTTTAAATATATATATATTTCAATCAATTTCTAGTTGATATATATATATATATATATATATATATAGTTATACTTTGGGAGGGTCATGTTGCCAATAAGAAACACACGCACCAGTTGATTTCACTTCAATTTATTATAAATTAAATTTATAAATTTAGGAATTTCCGGTTGGTTGGTTCCACAAAAATTTACTTTATAATAAATTGAAGTGAAAGCAAATGGTGACCCCCCCCCCCAAGTATAACAATATCGGTTTCAACACACGTTTTCAGATAAAGAATCTTGCTGAACAAATTCAGAAACGAAATATATATATATATATATATATATATATATATAGGAAAAGAGTCAGGACTCCGACGGCTGATCTCGGTTCGGCCCTAGCTGTCGAAACGGCCGGAGCTCAACCGTCGGGGTCCTGACTCTTTTCCCATTACCCACTCTACACTAAGTATTGAATACTCTGGTGTGTGATGGTCCACCTGGCATCTTACCACACCTTCTTTGTTATAAAACTAAATTTGAAGACTAAAATCCAAAGAGGGCCCGATAAGGATAATATATAAGAACCGTAGAGCAAATATTTATTAAAATAACAGATTAAAGTTTAAGCAAAGAATCGCTGCTTTCACCCTTAACGGGATCTTCTGAAACTAAAAATTCAATCTGTGAACGCAGAAGTAAATATTTCAAAAAACGTTGCAACCGGAGGAAGACAGGAAGACGTTCCCCGAGGCTGGCTAAAAAATATATACGCAAGTCAACAGCATTTTTTGGAACACCCTGTAAATAAACACATACACGAAAATATGTATCTAACATATATAGAGGAGCAGATACGAGCTCTCGGTCGATGAAATCAATAAAAAGCTGGCTTATTGGCTGGAGTGTACACGATTCGTATATTGACAATGACGCTGAATTGTGCTGTTGGTAAGGACATTTAACGTTCTATGTTCCAGTTCACCAACTCTATAGATATTTACCATGCAATGGTAGAGTTCACTATTTAGAGAGACAAATGTCTTCCATAGTAGATTAATGCCATGTAGGCTCTGAAATTAATTATTCATCTGAACTATTGTATATTTTCTTTTCAGTAACTTAGTTCGTAAGGATAAACCACAGCCAACTAATCATAAACGACAGTATGTAGGACTGCAGAGTAATTGATAAATGCTTTATGAACACGACGGTGAGGAAGTTTTCCTTTGCAGGGAATATATATCCTTTTACTACGCACAGCTCACACACGCACATACACGCACACACACATACACGCCACCACATACACACCTCTCCACATACACACCACTCCACATACACACGGCTCCACACACACGTCTCCACACACTCACACACACACGTAACCACACACACATATGCACCACACGCACACGTAACCACACACAGATATGCACCACACACACACACACACGTCACCACATACACACTCTTACTCTCTTACTCACTCCTTCACTCACTCCATTCTCTCTTTCACTCTTTCTCTCTCACCCTTTCTCTCTCACCCTTTCTCTCTCACCCTTTCTCTCTCTCTCTCTCACTCTCTCGCTCTCACTCTTTCTCTCTCTTTCACTCTTTCTCTCACTCACACTTTCTCTCTCTCTCTCGCACACACGACACATTCACAAATACACACGCACAAACAATGATACACACACACATATAGTATTTTCGAATCAATGACGTCCGTTCTGTTGGACCCACAAATCATGTCTAAACAAGCTAAGCAGGAACCTTCCTAATGTGGTCGTTCAACCTGCTTGAGTAAACAGACAAATCTTAAAACATATCCAAAATTACCGTTTTAAATATAGAAATACACTTTAGATAATTTAGACCTACATACGCTTTACAAAAGGCGGCGAATTGGCAGGGTTATTTGAACCTCGTATAGAATGCTTTATGGTATTCGTTCCAGGCTCTCTGCTCTCTGAGTTTAACATTTTCTTTCATTATTTCGAGGTTAACTTTGCCGTTCATCCTTACGGGGTCGATAAAATGAAGTACCAGTAATACACTTTGTTAATTGGTGGCCTTTAAAAAAAGTACCAGTCTAGTATTGGGATCGAATCTTCCTCTACATTTCTAGCATATTGCTTTGTCTACCAAGTCATTCAATCACTTATATTACGTTATACACAATGTATTCATTCGGATATAGGGGGGGGGGGCGAATTGGCAGCATCGTTAGGACGTCGGATAGAATGCTGTATGACATTCGTTCCGGCTTTCTGCTCTCGGAGTTCAACATTGCCCTTCATCCTTTCGAGGTCTATTCTTCCTTTATGGGGTCGATTCTTCTTCATTTCCTCTCCCCCACTTTCTGTCTTACTATGGAAGAAATCTGCTGTACTCAGTCCTAGAGAAAGTTGGGCTCGGCTAGGTTTAAAAATGCCCAACAAACGCCGTATGTCAATACAGCGCACCTACGACCCTACGATCAGGAGTTACGGGACTATACATAGATACGCTTGACAAAAAATGGGTTGGTGTCAGTTAGAATATATTAGATCAGATCACAGCTTTCGTTCAGCAGGGTAAAACTAGAACTAAAAGCGCCAACAACAACAAAAATAACGTCAAAGAAAAAAGAAAAACATCATAACCGTTATAAAACACTTCTCTTGAAAAACAAGACAAATAGCAATAGTTTGTAAAAGCCGTCTCTGTGTTGGATTAAGGAATCTGTGTGTTGGATTATGTAAAAAAAAAATGAAAGAGTTGAATGACTTTATTTCTCTTTTAATAGGGTTTTGCAATAAAATTCATTAATTCTTTATCATCGAATATGACAGATCCACTAAGCTTCCCACCTTAACCAACTCTTTTCTCTCATTTCCTCTTTCCTATCCTTTCCTCTTTATCCTTCACTTATTTTTGTCTCAAACATCACCGACCGCTAATGTTTATGCTTGTTTTAAGTAATATTTACATACAGTTTTATACGGTGTAGCATTCTAGAAATATTTATTTATTTCACCCAACCAGGATAGATTCGATGGTGGAGATATCAAAACTCTTCAGCCTTACAAAACCTGTTTATTTTTGCATTAACGACACAAGAAGTTCTCTTCTGTTTAACAATCTGTGCTGATTATGCAAAATTGTTAAAATATCACCTACCGTGATTTAATATTATTGCTTTTGTTACACATAGAAACACAAACATAT
>OZ024748.1:57497370-57517370 GCA_964016885.1 Eledone cirrhosa
TCACCGGATGGCTGGAACGGGTAAAAGAATATATATATATAACTTTGATAGGTTTGGGACAGTATTGCCCAGGCCATGTCAAACTTAATAGCATATTTATATATATAAATATATAAGATATAGTTTCTAAGGAGAAAATTGACACCGACCTCGAATTTCAGCTTCGTCCAGTTAATATTTGAATGTGTTAAATACAACGGTAGTTTAAGCATAATCTTCCATACCATTTCTCTCTTTGATACAGTGATATATATGTAATGAAGTATTCATGTTATGGGGACCCATACGCTCACAGATTACGATAGGTCTTAATGCGTATATGTGCATGTGTTTTTCATACAGATCATATATATATATATATAACGTATGCAACACCAAATCTTGCCATAAAGACCAATATACTTTATTCGATATATGATACAGTTCTTGGTATATTATATCAAATTTTTTACTCGTACTGGTTATATAGATTGACTATAAAATATTGACAATTAGCATATTAGAAGTTGTCATTGATTCATAGGTTATTGGTTAATGTGTAGTCGATTGTTTCGATACCTGTAGATGAATGGTACTTATCGATTTCGTCTGTTTCATATGAAATGATATAATTTTCTTTTGTTTGTATTAGAAATTGATATTTTCGTGTGAGTCGATTTTACAATAGTGCATGTCATGTAATGGGATATTAACTCTTGATGGACTGGTTGGGGTACTATCGTTATTTGTGTCGTATCTCTGGCATTTAGACTTAGTGGAAACCTATCTCTTTCCAGGCTGGAACACAGCCGATGTCTTCCCGAAAGAAAGAGAGAGAGAGAATCGAACATAGTGCTGGACTGGTACTTTATTCATCCGTATCCGATGAAGGGCAAAGTCACCTAGTCGGATTCCAACTTAGAGGGCAGAGCGACAGAATATATAACACAAAACCTTATTACTGTAGTTCCAACGATTCCAAAATTAGCTTCCTTCAGAGTACTGGTGCTTTAAGAGAAATATTCTTTATTCCAATTCCTTGCCGTACTTTCTATCATGTCATACTTGGGCGAGTCTCGTAGCATATCAGTTGTTTACCTGTCATTCAAACTTTCTCTATTTTGCAGAAAGGAATGTGTGATTGATCTGAGACTTCCCGATGCAGACCTCCTCTCGTTGCAGCGTAGTTTGAATTTTATGCTTCATGTTGTCCAAATGATTATTATTAAGCGAGTTGAATTGATTTGAATATGTACAACTTTCATCGGCTTTGTAGTATACCATCTGAAACGAATGATGTTATAATTCTCAATACATGTTCAGAGCATTATCAGATTGAGGATATTTCTTTTTCATACACTGAATACAATGGACACACTATATTGCAGACTTTAGAGAACGATCCGATCACACAATGCTATTAAATAAGATCGGAAATCGACAGTAGATTATGTGAAATGAAACCTTTTATCCAAGAATTGAACTTTGTCTTGTTGATTATATTCTCATAAAGTTTATTGCTTTTCTGTAGCTTTCTCTCAAAATGATATATTGAATGTGATATCATTTTGGAAATTAATATATCATCGACTATGTTTCTCATGGAATATATATGAACATAAAATATTCATAAATAAGTATATTCATTTTCGTATTTATAAATAAGAAAAATGCATCAATAATAACGAATAAGGAAGAATATACTTGAGTGTAATTAATAGCATCTCACCAAAATGTACAAATATTTATTCCATCCTTCAAGAAAATATGCTACATTGATGATGGATATAGGTTAGTCAAAACGAAATTTTGTTTAGCTCTAAATATATTATCTAGTAAAGAAGATGATGGATCGGCAGTAGTGGTAGAGCAACAGATTAAAAGTGTTCTAGTATTTAGATATGTTTCTTTCTATACTAAGATCCAATCCTTTCTATTATCAAATGCGCCTTTTAGCTTTCTAGCTGTTCCATAAAATTATGTACTAGTGAAGAACTGAAATCCATGTAATTGAGTGAAATATTTTCTAAACCATTGTTGCTTTCAGCCTGAAATAAAATTCAAAATTAGTTTTACTAGTTAAATTAATAACATGGGAAGTCAATCGCGAATATTGCCTCGTCGTTGTCTTTTTTTCCTAAAATATAGAAAGTTTCTTTTATCTGATGAATCTTATGAAATAAAGTGTGGGTAGATAAAATTGTAAGACTTGGAGATCATAACTTCCCCTTCTGGTCCAAGCCATCATCTTCATCTTCAAATAAACTTAGAGATGGAGATGAAGGCAGTTAACTTACTGAAAGATGGATAAGAGTGGTGACAATAATCGCAGTGAATACATTTTCCTTCAGAAATGATAATAAACCGTTTGTAATTTCCTTAAATTGTTAATTCACTATGATGTAGATTTGAATTTATTACCTATAATCCTTAACATGTGAAGTCGGTGTTGTAAATATATAACAGTGGGTGACAGATGGTTACATAAATTGCTAAATATTTTATTTTGCTCGAGTGACTAAAGGAAGACAAAGCTGATCTCGGTCATTTTCTATCTTTATGGACATTAATGAAACATGACAGTACGTATTTTATGGTTTTATAGTGGTCTATTTATGTAGTATTAATTCAAACGAAGAAAAATGCAAAACCTATATATATATATAGGTAGTCGGCAAATATATTAGAAATATTGGCAGTAATAAATATGCAATATCTTTAAATAATGTGATGCCACAAATATATGAGTGTCAGTATTTTCTCCACGAATGTTCAGAACTTGAATTTATTTCCCAGAAATAAGACATGTAATGAATCCTCACATTGGCACAATGCCATAAATGAAACAGGGAGGCAAACACTGAAATGACATGAAATATCTTTAGTCAATAATACAAACACACAAAGAGCAAGATATCAAGAGCTGTATGAAAAATAACGGTTTGTAATTTTGGCATAATAACAATTTTGGAGGAGGAGTAAGCAGATTAAAGCGACCCAAGTGTGTTACTGGTACTTTAATTTATTGTCCCCCGTAAGGATTAAACACAAATCTAACCTCAGCGTGATTTGAACTCAGAACGTAAAAGACCTGTACTTTATGCTACACAGTATACTATCCAACGCTGTAGCGATATTGCCCCCCCCCTTTTTTTTTCACATAGAGAAATCTGCTGTACTCAGGTCTGAAGAGGGATGGGCTCCATTAGGCTTAACATGTCCAAGAAACGCCGTATGTTAATACGACGCCCCTACGACTCTATCAGGAGTTATACGACCATACATACATACGTTCATTCAGATATACACTGAATTTGGTTCAGATATAATACAACGACACTGACGATTGTTTGAGATGGTCTCCATATCCCGCCAGCAGAATCGTTTTCATATTTTAGCAAAGACAAAAAATAATGTTCTAAAACCTCAAAGTTTTACTACGGTTATATTTTTTATAATTTATATTCGTTAAGTACAAACATAGACGGTTAGAGATGTTCGGCATTTCCCGGTAGCCAAATCATTCTTTTTATATTGCGGCAACTGTTTCTATAAATTCGTTTTAATAACTTTTCTACAGATACACTCATAACAATTAGCGGTACCAGTGGACATTTCAAGTTTTATAACTATTGTTTCTATTTTGGTGTATTAATTCATAGATTTTTTGATACCATTTTTCCATAATGTTAAATATGTCAAGTATATCCTCACGGCAAATAAACTATATCTAACTTTTCTTTTCATATTCCTATATATAAAGAAAAAAGGATGAAATGGAAAATGCAACTGGAGTTTTATTTAAAAAAATATATATATATTTATTTTGCTCCTTTACCGGTTTCGCAGTTCTTCTGCTTTTCAAAAGTAGAGTAGAGATGGAGGGTCTGTGGTTTTTCTCACATCTGGTTGGTCTCTGAATGTTACTTGTTTTATATGGAAAAAAAGTGGCTCGAAATGCCAGGTTTTTAGAGAAGTAATTTGATTGATTGGTCAAGGTATATATATATATATATATTACAGGGAAAAATGCGGGCGCATGTAAAGAAATATTCTTAAATTAATAAACCTAGAAAAGTAAAGGACAAGTTATTACACCTGGAAAAGTAAAGGACAAGAAAATTTCTTCTTAAAACTTCTTAAAATATTGCAGCTATAGTATAAATTTGAATAATAAAAAATATTTGATTTAAATATACATAGAAAGTAATAAATTCTAATAATACAGTTGACTCTCTAATTGATAATAATACTAATTTATGATCATTTATTTAATTTTGTGATCCTAATTTACACCATAGTGGTTGGGTCATTAAATAAATATACTTTATTTTACTTTACTAAATGGGACTGAAAAAATGAGTGACAATTATAAACATCAAATAAAACAAAATTTTGGCGTGTAAATGACACTAACAATTAATTAATAATTAATTAGGGAGCCAACTGTAATGATAAATAATAACAAATTATAATTGTTTAATAATGAAATTTAAGACCTGTCAGAGATCAAAATAACCAATCTGCATTTTTAGGTAGAGTAAAATTAGACTACAATTAAAAATTAAACATTGTCTAATTCAACAGTTCATCTAATGAATTGATGAATTCACTATAATTGATTGATTCACTATAAATGAATAATTGATGAATTGACTTTTACCTAATTTTGCCCCTTGAGATGTTGAATTTTACTATATTATAAAAAAAATCTGTAATACTCATAAAAAGTGCAATTATATGATGCACTGTTTTTGATTTATTTTACTGCATTATTTTATAACTAAATTTTTAAAAATATAATTTGATTAAGAGTGAACATTTTTAAATATCTTATAACATAAATTAATAAATTGTACATATTAATTATTATTATTATTATTAATTAGTTATTGTACAAATTATTGTACAAATTTTATTTTAAAAAGATTAATTTGTATACACCAAGAAAAAAATTAAGTATACAGTAGTCAACTCTCCCTATAAGACATTCATTTTACCAGTCCTTTAAAGTGATATTTTTTTAACAATTAACTTATAATTATTTATTTTTAGTTTTATAATCTAAATATTTTTTTTCAAATTTAGACTTTAGCTGCAATATTTTAAGAAGTTTTCTTGTCCTTTACTTTTCCAGGTGTCATATCTTGTCCTTTACTTTTCTAGGTTTATTAATTTAAGAATATTTCTTTACATGCGCCCGCATTTTTCCCTGTAATCCACTTTTTTTTCCAGGCAATGCAAGGATATTATATTAATATTAATTATTAATATTAATAAAAATATTTATCAACAAATAAGTTAAATAATAATAATAAATAAATAAATAATAATAATGAATAGGAAAAAGTGCAGATAGGAAAAGTAATCAGGGTGGGAATCGAACCCACGACTTTCGGATTGCCGGTCCGCTGCTCTACCGACTGAGCTACCTGACCACAATTCACTATTGCACAATCTATCACTATTTTAATGTATTAGAAATTAGAAACAAACTAAGCGTTACTTATGTATGTAGTTCCTTACACTCTTTTGGTCCTCACTTATTTTTATGTAACTTTTTTTCTACTGAACCAAATTTCAATATTTTTATGTCAAAAGGTAGCTTATCCGTGGTCCTATAAAGTGCAAAACACCGCATCCAATTCTATCAAAAATCGAATTAGTGACAAAGCTTTGAAGGTGTCGCGAGTGACCGAAATGGGACCTTAAGAATATCATACACCTACTACCGTAGGTGTATGATATATATATATATATATATATATATATATATATATATATTTATATATACACATGTTAGGTATTTCCGAAGAAAAAGCAAAGGAAAAAAGAGTGCTCTATGAACAGTACAGAACAGAGCTATTTCATTAGAAAGTGAACAACACAATATATAACTACTCCATTACCAAAAGTTTCTGAACGACCCGGATGTATGTTAATATTGTCTAGCATCCTGAAACCTTTGGAAATGGAGTAGTTATATATTGTGTTGTTCACTTTATAAATATATATATATATATATATATATATATATATATATGCGTATCTTACCATCCTGAAATATTGAAGCGTATGGTGTACATGCACTAAGAATTTATTTATTTTATTTAGTTATCTTTTATTTGCTTCATTCCTTAGATTAAATCTGTTAAGTCACCCCCTTTATGGCTTCTATTCGATCATATCAATTCCAGTACTGAATTGTTGAATTTTAGTACCAATCGCTATTTGTCGAACCAAAACGGATGTAGAAAAAGAGTAAACGTAAACACACACCTGAACACACGGGCAAATTCCACTAGGTGCAAATCCCATATATATATTATTAGCACAAATTAAAACCTTAAGCATTGAATTTTTGCTTTCACCCTACACTTAGGCTGAAAGCACAAGTTCATTTCTTAAACTTTTAATCTCTACTAATAATACATATCTTCTGCACTGGTTTTTATATATATATATATATATAATCCTCAGCGGGCCCTCTCCGGATTTTGATCTTTGTATTTATTATTATTATCAGTAGGGCGGTGGATTGGCAGTATCGGTAGAGGGTCGGACGCCATGCTTTGCAGCATAGTTACAGTCCTTTATGATCTGAGTTCAAATCCCGCCGAGGTTAACTTTGCCTTTCATCCTTATTATAACACACATACACACACACTTACCTACTTACTTATGTGCAACGAAAGACTTAAGGAGTATTATAGGACTTTATTTGTTTTACATACGTTTCACTAAATATAGAAAATATCGATATGGGGCTGAATAAAATTATTTTATCATTTATTTATGATATGGCAATTATATCCATATGCAAGTAAACTTTTACAATTATTTTGCACCAAAATAATTCATTCCCCGTTGTAAATCTTTTGTACTAGCTGTTGGGGGACACGTACAAAGCTAATTTCCTAATACTAACGCATCGCCTATATAAGAGATGTATTTCTCTCGTAAATTTATGTACTTTTATATATTTCGAAGTTTCCAGAAATTCTTGGTCGTATTAATATTTATTATTCATGCTCTGGGGTTGTAAATTCGTACAATGTTTGGATTTTTACATCATTGGTGAATTTGTTCTTAATAATTGCGTATGGTACACACATTGATTTTAAAATCTTCCTGGCATTTCTCCACTAAGTTGATTTCTAAACTTATATAACAGAAAAGTTATTAAGGAAAGAACAACACGAAAGAGCAATACAATGATGATATATATTAGTTTAACGCCTGATATAGTTGGAAAATGCCTTAACGTTTTGGCTGTTACTCTTTCATCGGAAAATGGAATGACAGAGAGGAGATAGAAAGGCACGCACACGCCCCCCCCCACACGAATGGGTTTGCTTATAGTTTACGTCAACCAAATTGCATTGAAAATGGACTGGTCAACTGGAAGCTCTATAGTAGAAGACATTTAAGTTGCCACGATCTGGGACTGGACCCAAAATATGTGACTTAGAAGCGAACGTCTTAACCTAATATTCATGCCATCACCTATATACGCATATAAAGTTTACCTTGTATTTAAATGATTTAGAAACGCTAATTTCTTTTGCGTATTGTTGTAGAGATCTTCCATAATAAATTGTGTAGAGTTAAAACGGATATTCTGCCATGAAGAAGCTACCTTTCCGAAATTTTAAAGAAGAATAAAAACGAAATTCAATTATCGTTCATATTCACAGATGGTCTTTCTGTTGCTAATTATATCTCTAACCATTACTTTCTCACCCAGGCGGTGGATTGGCAGTATCGGTAGAGGGTCGGACGCCATGCTTTCCAGCATAGTTACGTCCCTTTACGGTCTGAGTTCAAACCCCGCCGAGGTTGACTTTGCCTTTCATCCTTACGGGGTCGATAAAATAAAGTACCAGTAATGTACTGGGTAATTGCTGGCCTTGTGCCAAAAGTAGAAACAATTACTTTCTCACCCAGGCAAGTTTCCGTGAGTTGAAGTCTTAACACCGAACATATCACTTCGCAAACCTCATTTTGATTCCTGTTGAGCGGCAACGTATTTTTTAAACTAAATATTACACCTGGTAATAGCAATAACAAATATATTTGTAATTTTTTCCCCAGTTCTCTCTCCCTCGCTTCTTATCCTCGCTCGGCTTAGCGAAACTTTGAAATAATGTGCAAAAGATATTGTAAGGCAATATAAAAACAATTCTGTTACACATGTATAATTAAAATAAAAACGCTATCTATAATAATGCAAAAATAAAATAAAAACTTCAGTCATAGGAAAACCTTTCATGTTATCGGAATGTAATTCAGGAGTTAATTATATCTCTTAGCCATTGCTTTCTCTCTCGCAGTCAGGTTTCTATAAGATTGGGTCTTTAAACGAACTAGAATAAGAAAATCTCATTTCACAAACGACTTTGTGATTGATATTGAATGAAAATTGTCTTTTCTTTGTTTTGGGTGGTGGGGGTGGTGGTGGTATGGGCATATAATCCTACTAGGGCCCTAAAGAGGCCATTGTTTAGATAAGTACGTACATACAGTTTTGTCATTTTACTTCTTTTTGACTTTCTCACCTTATCATTGCTTACCTAAGCGAAAATATATAGCTTTAAAAATTATTAAAAGCATTATAGAAATACTACTTATGTTTACATGAAACAATATCGCTGGAGAGTAAACTACGTTTATATATTGTATTATCGATCTTTCATACTATATAGTATAGAGTTAAAACAGAGATTTTGGCAAGAATAAGTGACATTAAAAGGTTTAAAGTATAACTAATGCCAATCGTTGAACAAACTTCAATATACTCTGGATATAATTCTGTAGTTGAAGAAGTCACTTAGTCATTGCTTGCTCTCTCTCTCTCTCTCTCTCTCTCTCTCTCTCTCTCTCTCTCTCTCTCTCTCTCAGGCCAACGTCCAATCTACGGTGTCTTTAAATCAATGGGAATGAGAAGATATTTCACAAATGATATGTCGGTTGATTTTAAGTGGCACAGTAAATGTAGTAAATAGAGAAGACATTTCAAAGTTACTTTTGTTGGAAATGGTAGTTGTAAATAATTTTGTAAATTTTCTCACTCACTTCTCGTACCGTCGTATGATAACTGTACATATGCAAATGAATTAGTGTTACATAGGTTTTAATAAAATAAGCAAGTAAGCGAATACAGTTTTGTTTATCTAATCAATATCAAGTGCTTTTCATTATATATATATATATACGAGCGACGGCTTTATTCGTTATACGTATTTCGAAGATGTAAGATAGCTATATAATAACTGCCTTATACGTTCTCTTCAGACAAACATACAAACAAGATGTAATATCCCATTGATATGTTACCAGTCGGATGTGTTATTCACCTCGCTGACCAATGCACACATGGCCAAATTTCTCTTGTAGCAGTTCTGTTATGTGAGGGAGACAGTATTGTTGCTGGCATTAGATTAGTGATTGTAAGCTAGCTGGGGTTTCAGGTTACCAGATTTGTTACTTGATTCATAGTATGGCATAGAAAAGTCAATTCATTAAAACATTTTTTTTAATGTTTTCAGACTAGATTTCACTTACTTAGATATTAATTTTAACTTTAGCTATTGATTCTTTGATGGTGATGTTATTATGTATCTATATTTTTATGAATGGTTTGTAAATTAGTTAGTCTATTTTATATTATTTACGGAAGTTTTAACTATATACTCTGTGGAATGTCTTACACATTTTATGTAAACAAGTATCAAATATGTCAGAACATTTATTAATAATTGTGTGCCTACCATTTATGATGTATAAAGTCTCTGTAGTACAGAGGTCACACCCAGAAGATATAATTCTATTTATATAAGGAAAAGCATGTGAAAGTTTTGACCAAGAAAGGGAGTATTGTACTTGGTTACTTTTTTAGCGACCAAAATCAGTTCCGACAGGGCTGTGCTTCAGCTTTTTTAAATGAGTGACTTTGGTTGTACCATCTTTCCTTAAACCTAGTAGAGGTTGCGCCAATATATCTATAAGTCTTAATACTCGTTTTCACTCTACATTCATAAACAATATTCTTATCTAAACAATCATTTTGCATAGGGAATCCGTTATGGTATCTACAATTGTAATTATTCACGTTACCTTACATCTTCGAAATACGTATAACGAATAAAATAGGGATGTACGAATAAAACCGCCTCTCTTATTTATTGTAATAAAAACTCTCCGGATGAACAAAAACCATGGAGTACTTTACCTCTGTTAAAGACTAAGCCGGCAGATTTTTAATCAACCAACTTTCTTCAATTGTATATATATATATTACATGTTTCCGTGGAAAAAGGAAAGGGGAGTGCTCTATGTAGGCTACAGTGCTATTTAGTTATGTAATAAACAACATCAGTTTCTGATGAACGATTTCAGACGTCTGTGTCGAGCTCGTCTGTCTTCGTGAAACCTTTGGTAAATGGAATAATTGTCTTATATTGTTTATTACATAACTATATATATATAATTTATATAGAAATTGAGTGGCGTAACATTAATGAACTTAATGTTTGTTAATTCTTAAATTGTTGATTGTCTCCACTCCACATTAATAGTTTTAGCATTATATCTATAGAAGCATAAACAGGAGGGACGAGATTGTATGGGCAAATGATGATCTTCTACATAAACATCTTGCTCGGGATTGTGTCAAGGGAGGGGAAAATTCTAGGTGCAAATCCCATGGACATTCGTAGAAGGGCTGAGACTAGAGAGGTATTATATAAGGTGTGACATGGCCCAAGTACTTGCAACAGTTTTGACTCCGCTAAAATATCCGTTAGTCGAGGTGGTTTTATTAAATCATCTAGTAGATTAATTTCTTCACTTCACCTAGAATTGACTTATATGAATTTAAACGTAATTAACCGAAGTAGGAAATTAAACAATTGTGAATTATAAAATTGCCAAAACCACGCTATCATATGAGTATAAATTGATATTTAGCAAGACAGATCGAAACCATACGCCAATCTTATAAAAATAATTTAGGGTATAATTTATTTTAAGTAAAATAAAACTATGGTATAATAACATAATATATATCTAGTAATTGCTTATTCGTTACGACAAGGTAATAACTATTATGAAATTCAATCTTCGTCAAAATACTAAGGGAAACTCAAGCTAAGGACATCACATACATAGACAAGAATTTACGATTATAATAACAATGAAAATTTATAATTAAAATAATTAAGACAAACTTATATATTATATATAATTTTTGAGTATCGAAATTGTATCTTGTTTATTATTCAACAATCGAATATTGTTGAAACCAATACGTAATACATTCAACGTAGACACACACACACACACGCGTACACACACACATATACATATAGATGCATACACACACACACACACACACACACACACACACACACACACACACACACACACACACATACATATATAAATATATATATTTATATACATATCTCTCTGCCTATCTCTCTCTATATACAAACAAATACACATACATGTATATATATATATGTACATACACACGTCTCTCTTTCTCATATATATATAAATAAATACAAACACACTCACACACACACATATATATATAAGCTGTGTATGTGTGTGCATTTTTATATATATATATATATATAAACAAATACACACACACGCACACATATAATTGTTTCTACATTTGGTACAAGACCAGCAATTACCCAGTACATTACTGGTACTTTATTTTATCGACCCCGTAAGGATGAAAGGCAAAGTTAACCTCGGCGGGATTTGAACTCAGTCTGTAAAGGGACGCAACTATGTTGGAAAGCATGGCGTCCAACTCTACGATACTGAATGTGTGTATGTTTGCATAACTATAGATGTATGGTGGTAAACCTCGTGACAACCTCAGTTCACAACACACGTAGACTGATGTGTGATTTGTACACAGAACCAAGAAAGCCAGTACAAACATCATAAGGTCTATTGCCATGCATAGTAGTGACATTGTGCTGTCGCGCCTTTATTTTCGTGAAACCTCAAACAAATCAACGATAGTACACCTCTACACATTTGAATTCATGCAGGTGTATTTTTCATTTAATTATTATATTGTAAATCCTGAGTTCAAATCCCGCTGAGGTTAACTTTGCCTTTCATTCTTACGGGGTAGATAAAGAAAGCACCAGTAATGTACTGGGGTCCATTTAAGCGACTTTCCCCTCCTCCCAAATTATTGGCCTTGTGCCTATACTAGAAACAATTATTATATTGTAAATCATATTGTCATCCCGCATATACCGCAGTGAAGCTTTTAACAAAATGAACGATATTATAACGATTTTATTCATTTCAATTTTCTCAGGCGTCTTTTTCACAATTAATTATTTAATCGGTTCAATCGTATTCCTTACACTTCTTTGATATTTAATCTCTTTCAATTGTGAGTCTAGACACATAATTAGTTTGCAATATAGATGTCAACTAATCTGTTAATATTTTCCATTGCGATATGAACGGTTGGTGTTTTTGTTGTTTGCTACACAATCTGTTTCATATCAAATTCGGAATGAGTTTATTCATTAATGAAAAAGGATAAATGAATGTTTATGTTCAGTTTGACTAATATTGTTTCTGATCAATTTTCTATGATTCATAATTGACTTCAATTCATTTAGTTGTTTGTCTGTTTGTCAAATCTACTCAAGGCGTAGTTAGACAAAACTAAAATATTAATCTATCTTGTAATAACATTCTATCGTGGTAGTAGTAATTATCTTGGGATTGTTATTTTTCTAATGAACGTAACTTTTAAAAAATTGGAATTTTTATGTTTGGGGCATATAACGTATAATTGAAACGTCTTTACATTACATTATTGAAGTATTTTTGTCTGGATCGATTATTGCTTCAAATTTAATATCATCAGCAAATATTAACATGACATGAGAAATAGTGTTAAATTCAATAATTTAATTGTTAAACGTGGAAGATATCATTCGTTTATTCAAAGTTTCATTTATTTTATTTTTGCATCAATTAAATTTGTATAACATAATTTAGAAATACCGTAGAAAGTCGGCTTCGAAGTTTATAGAAGAGATTAAAAACAAGCTATCAGGGTTAAAACGCAACAGAAACAAATAACCTGCAAACAGATAAAAACAGATTATCATTGATATTTTCTAATCTTTATATATTATGTATTAATTTTATTATATTCATCAGATATTACATAGTCTTTTCTTTATTTGCTTATGTATTTTACCACATTCAGTAAAAGTGCTATCATTTTCATCACTTAAAAGTTAATCTCGGCTGGATTTGAACTCAGAACGTAAAGGGGAGTAACTCTATGCTGCAAAGCAAAGTGTTCGACCCTCTACCGATACTGCCAATGTTATAGTTTCTTATTCCTACAACTTAACTTTGTATCATTCAAGATTCCTTACATTGACTTACGATTTTCTGTTGTTCTGAGTTCAAATCCCGCCGAGGTTAGATTTGCCCTTCATCCTTACGAGATCGACGAAATAAAGTACCAGTCACGAACTGGGGTCGATTTAATCGACTTTCCATTCCCCCAAAATAGTTGGCCTTGTGCCTAAAATCAGAAACAATTATTATTATTATTAATTCTATGAGGGCGGTGGATTGGTTGTATCGGTAGAGTCGGACACCATGCTTTGCAGCATAGAGTTACGACCCTATACGGTCTGAGTTCAAATCCCGTTGAGGTTAACTTTGCCTTTCATCCTTACGAGGTCGATAAAATAAAGTACCAGTAATGCACTGGGGACGATTTAATCGACTTTCCCCTCTCCCCAAATTACTGGCCTTGTGCCTATACTAGAAATCATTATTATTAATTCTAAGCAAAACTATATGTGAAGAAATAAATTAATTATTTGGTTAAAACCTGTAATGAAATTCTTCTCATAAAAGATTTCTGTCTGTGAACAAACTTATACAAATAATTATATTTTTAATGAAACAAACCAAAAAATATTTATTATCTAAATCTAGTATGGATTTCTATTGTTCAAGTCTTTAAGACGATAATTAATAAATTAAATTAACAAATAGAAGGAGATAATTAGCACTAGACTACTGCTAGTGGAAAAGTAATTGTATATCGATAACTTAATGACAAAATAACGGTAGAGTGTTAATAAAGTTAATAATATAGCTTAATTCAATATTTATAATGATTAAAATGTAAAGTTATCATAAAGATGTATGGCTTGAAATCAACGAAATATTTTATGGCGGAAACAAAAGAACATACTTGAATTACAAATTAAAATACTTGATATAAATCAAAAGAATCATATACATTCTGCTACCTGGGAATGATATTTGACAGTCATTTAAACCGTCTGGTATTTGTTTGATTCTCTGTGCTCTGAGTTTAAATCCCTCTATTTCCAACGTTTTTTTTTCATCCCATAGGGGTCGAATAACAAGGTATCGACCCAATGCATGTGCAACATTCTCTCCTCCCAGCTATCAATCCAGGATATTAACCCTGAATCAAAACAGGAGTGTCAAAAAAGAGCCTGTCTGCTCGCGACCCCACAAGCATTCCTCAAAGAATAAGCGTAGTGAACGCATGGTATCTATTGAAATGAAATAACATTTATGGCTCACCAGTGAAGGGCTAGTTTACTTCTTACAAGATTGCTTCACAATTTGACTTGTTTGTTGTTTTAATGGTAGAGGATCCAGTTTTGCTCAAGACCACAATGCACCAACTTGTCCAGGTGAAAATCT
Source organism: Eledone cirrhosa (assembly GCA_964016885.1). Classification (NCBI taxonomy): domain Eukaryota; kingdom Metazoa; phylum Mollusca; class Cephalopoda; order Octopoda; family Eledonidae; genus Eledone; species Eledone cirrhosa. The sequence goes on from OZ024748.1 coordinate 57,512,110, forward strand.
AATAATTAAATACTCTTCTAACATTTAAGCTACAATTCATCAACGTATTTGAGGAAGTTGCTAGTAAAACTGATTTATATATTTTTAAACGATAAAAGTATCACAAAAAAATTTGCAATCTAATAGAATCGTCATTTTATGATGTTACGTGAATACAACTCCTGTCGATTTTGTACAACTCTGATGTGGATACCAAGGAACAACAAAATGAAACGGTGAGAAAAGTGTCTTTTACAGCTAATGAAAGACAAGGCCTAAAAACAGATAGAAAATTTATGAGTGATAAGTAAAGGATTTTAATGATTCGCTACTCTGAAAATAGCCAAACCGTGAATGCATATCGTACTGATGTGTCAATCAAAAGATCCAGTGAAAATATGAAGTGGTTCTCTGTTTGTAGGACATTGCACCTACTCAAGAGGTGAAAACTGCAGTAGAATTGCATTGGCCAATCATCTGAACACATTTTGGAACGATTACAGAAGCTTGGGAAGCAATGATTTAAGTGTGTTTAACTGTAGGGTGAATACGTGGAAAATTTGTGTCAGGTTGCTCTTGAGTGCTACTGATAAGATGTAACCAAGTGCAACCTGTCTTATGGTCGGATCGTCGGCGACTAAACCGGCAACCCCACCAAGCATGCTTGATAAGGAGGGTGATATTTGGATACCCTGAGACGGGATGAAATACAAGAGCCGACAAAGAGCGGAGGCCCTTAGCAGAGTCAACAGCCATCCAAATAGTTCTTTTATTTTTTTACCTGGGAGTGAAAGGCCCCCAGTTGTTGTCACAAGACCTTTCTAGGAAAGCGAAACTCTGAAAAAAAAATCTGCGGCTTCGGAAGCATCCGATGATGTTGACCAGTTCTCCTTTTCGGGTAGTGTTTCGATGCTCAGAGAGTCGGATTGGTAGAGTGCAAGGGCTTCCCCATTTTAAAAAAAATCTTCAAAGCACAGGCATTGCTTATCCAGGATCAGTTGCAGGTTCGTGTGGCTGGCCGCAGTCTAAAAGTGCACTGAACTCTATACTCTGACAAGCGATTGCAATAATCTTAACAGAGTTTGCAGCCATCACACACACACACACACACACACACACACACACACACACACACACACACACACACACACACACACACCACACCACACCACACCACACCACACCACACGTACATTCACACGTACATTCACACATGTTCGACGATTTAAGAAATATGAGATTATATATTTAACTCGGGTAATTAGATTGAAAGTAAAAAATATATCTGGAAAATCGATATTAGATATAAATTTTGGTAAACTGAGAAATATGTGATCATTATATAATTGGTCATTAGATAATTATGTTGTTAGTAACACATTCCACACCATGTCTCTGGTGTATAAATAATTCACATCGATGTCTATACATAGTCACATACATGCAAACATTCAAACACACATGGACATACACACATATAAACACACATATATATATACACACTTATATATACGTACACACACGTGTGTGTATATATATATATATATTTCTCTTTCTTTTCCTCTCTATATATCTCGCTCTCTCTTTCACCCTATCTTTCCCTCTCTCTTTTTCTCTCTCTCTATATCTTTATACATTCTGTTGTAGTCTCCGATACCCTCTCTATGTACACAAATATAACTTTACACACACATTGGCTGCTAGCACACATTTATAGTATGTGTGTGTGTGTATGTGTGATTGTGTGTATATGTATGTATATGTATCAATGTATGTGTCTATATATATGTATATATATCAGTGTGTATGTGTCTATATATATGTATATATATATCAGTGTGTATGTGTCTACATATATGTATATATATCAGTGTGTATGTGTCTATATATATGTATATATATCAGTGTGTATGTGTATATATATGTATATATATATCAATGTTTATGTGTATATAGATATATGTATATATATCAATGTGTATGTGTATATATATATATCAATATGTATGTGTATATATATGTATATATATCAATGTGTATATATAGATATGTAGTCTATAGCATAAGATGTACAGAGGGTACTTGCAGAAACATGACAACAACATACATAGGCGAGACAGCTCGTAGCATAGGTGAAAGGATAGACCAACACTGGGGGGAACTAAAAGGACGAAAAAACGGTTCAGTACTATACGAACATGCCAGACAACAACACGACGGTAACATAGACAACATAGAAATTAGAATAATATCTAAACATAGAAATGACCCAGCAGATAGGCAAATCAGAGAGGCCAGTGAAATAGAAATTAGAAGCCCAAGGCTAAACAGAAAAAAATTGATGGAATAACAACACCCAAACAAACAACACTGACCTAAGAGAAGTATAAATAAATAAATAGATAAATAAATAAATACATACACAAGCATAATAACAACAAACACATATAAACACACACTAGTAAAGATAGAATACATTAACCAATACACAGTCACCCAATCACGAACCCACATCAAACAAAACACTATACATACACGCACACGCATGCGCAAAGAAGACAAAAAAATAAACAAATAAATAAATATATAAACAGACTAAATAAAGATGGCATAGAAAATACAATGCAATGGGAGGAAATAATAGAACCACTGACAATGTTGCAGATGTGCAACGAAAGAACTTTGATAAACTATATATATCTGTTTGTGTCTATATTGTATCTGTATATTTGACCGTTGGTCAGTCAATGGCAACATTGAGGACCGAATAAATTAAATTAACCGATATAAAAGACACAGAAGCGAAAAGCGAAAACCAACCAAACAGTGAGTGTGTTCTGTTATTAATTCTGGCAATATTACACAAATATGACCCTCCCCATGTATAACAATATGTATAAATATATGTGAATATACGTATGAATGTATATATATATATATGTAAATATACGTATGTATGTATATATATATGTATGTGTATGTATGCATATATATGTATGTATATATATATATGTATATATATATATATATATATATGTATGTATGTGTATGTATGTATGTATATATATGTTTTCTCTTTCTCTTAATTTTGAGTATATTTTTTGACCGGCCACCTTCCTGGTGGCAAGGTTGTAAAAGAAAAGAAATTGTCATCCCTTGAATCGCAAGAATGTTTTGCAAATTTTGAAGGTGCCAGCTATCGCAGCCATTTGTAGACTATGAATTAGGGAGCTGCGCTTTTTGTCCGCAAATCCAAGTTCAGTCATACTTTGGTCTAAGCGGGTTGGTATATAACCCGTAGCACCAATAATGATGGGTATGAAGCTAAAGGTGTATCTTGGATACTGGATTTGTAAACTCCTCATCAATGGTCCGTAGATGTCCTCCTTCTCCTGTATTTTTCTGACAACGTTTACATCAAGTGGGCAGCTGATCTCCACAACAGAACACGTTTTCAATATGTGGTCCCAAACTACAATATCAGGCCGGTTGTGCTTTAATCTGGTGGCAGTTTTTATTTTCAGGTTCCACCAGTATTCCTTAGTGCCATCTGTCTCAATATATTCTTCCTCGTTTGTTGTTAATTTTGTTTTCCGAAGTGCGTTCCAGATGGTTCTAGCTATCCCATCGTGTCTCATGGGGAGGTAGTAGCGAGATGACATTCTTTCGCAGCTGGCAACAATGTGGCTTACATCCTCGATCTTTGTTTTACATAGCCTACATTTATTGTCAGCTGCTGGCCCTCCTCTTTTGTGCAGCAGATATTTGGTAGGGAGTTCTTGTTCCTGTATTGCATAGAGATATCCCTCAAGGTGTGATGTCATAAACTTGTCGGAACTCCATGCCAGGCTTTTTGAGTGGTTTATCCCCTCTATGGTCTGTGTTTTACGCCTCAAGTATCCATGCACAACTTTTTCTGTAAATTGGTCAATTTTTTTTTCTTGTTTGAACATTGAATAGGATCTTCCGATTTCTCTGGGTGAGAGATTTATATCGGGCTTTATTCCATATCTCTCCTCCAGATCAGTCGCTATTCTAAAGATATTTCTTTTTTCATGGTCATAAACCTGGGCAAGATGGTTGCCAACCTTTTTCCTCTGTTGAAGGTGTTGCTTCAGTGTCACTATCCGGGTCTCATATGTTGTTAATATTGATTTTAGACCCCGGCCACCTTTCTTGCGTGAGAAGTATAGCCTATCCACATCACCATTGATGTTAAAGTTCCCAGTAACACTGAGAAGTTTTCGAGTTCTAACATCCATCTCACTTAGTTCTTGCAATGACCAGTTCAGTAGGCCAAATGTTGGCGTTAGAATTGGCACAGCATAAGTATTGTGGGCAATGTATTTGTTGTATGCTGACAGTTCTGATGACCATATTTTCTTTACTCTTCTGAGGTATTCAGTTCTGGTTTTCTCCTTATTTATGGGTCCATCATATCTGACATTCTCATCCTGTCCAAGATATCTGTAGTTGTCACCTGACTGCAGAGGTTGTATTGTCAGGCCGTTCATCTCTAGATTTCTAGAGGAGGGCACAGCTCTTCCACGTTTTACTGCCAAATATGCACACTTGGACTCACCAAATTTCATTTTGATGTCGGTTGAAAATTGTGTAATGAGGTCCAATTGTTTCTTGATGTCATTGATATTTGGCCCATACAACTTCAGGTCATCAACAAAGAAAAGATGGGAGATACTTCTGGTCCCACTTCTTTGTCGACCTTGTTTCCTGAGTAGGTAAGATAGTGGATTCAGTGAGAGAACGAAGAGTAGCACCGACAAGCTATCACCCTGAAAGATGCCCTTCTGGTAATGTATCTTATCAGTCCTAACCTGCTCCTTCTCACCTCTAAGGATCAAACTGGTGTACCAGTTCTTGGTCAGGCGTTCAACAGCAGCTACCAATGGTTGTGGGACTTTAGCTAACTGTAAAGCCTTAACAATCCACCCATGAGGTACACTATCAAATGCTTTTTGATAGTCCAGCCACACGACAGTCATGTTTCTGCGATTCTTTGTTGTTTTTTCCTGAATCATTTTGTTAGTTAGTAGGTGATCTATGCAACCCCACACCTCCCTCTTTCCACCAGCTTGCTCAGGTGTTATGATGTTGTTGGTAGCACAGTGATCCTGTAAGAACAGGTTAAGGCACCCAGTATATAATTTATACATGATGTTTTGGCAGGCAATTGGGCGGTAATTTTTAGCAAGGGTGGTTTGGCTATTTTGGGGAATGAGGAGAGTAGAGGCAGTTGATAACCATCTGGGCAGTTCTTGTGT
>OZ024748.1:57522370-57539870 GCA_964016885.1 Eledone cirrhosa
CAGTTTCCTATCAGGAGTTCAGTCAGGTCCTATTTACATATAGATGGTAAAACCACTTGCCATCTAGCTGTAATCAGACTGATATAAATATCGTGCCAATGTATGTATATATATATATATATATATATATATAATGTTTCATCATTAATGCTGAGGTTAAGTCTGAAAAATCAATCCTATTGAGAAAAAATAATTACGTGCTGTGCCAAGGAACAAGGCATCTTATTGTACCCCACTCGCTGATTATGTCTAACATCATATCTAAGAGAAAAAGAGTACTTTTCGAGGTGTTCTGCTTACTAAACACAAACATTGTATTGTCTCATATCAAATAATATAGTGAGTTGAAAAATGTTGATCAACTTAGATTTATCATGCAATTAAATAGAAAAACTTCATCTAAAGAAGTTTAGAATCTAAAAATAGAAACCAAAGGGTAGAGCTTCAATGGGATCGATAATAATGGTCTATAAATTCGATGCAGGGTAAAGGACGTCTGGTCCTTTAAGCACAATTGTCAAAGAAACGAATTCTACTGAAATCCTGAAGCGAATCACTAAGAAAGAAATATATATATATACACAGACACACACGCACACACACACACACACGCACACACACACACACACACACACACACATACACACACACACACACATACACACACACACACACACACACACACACACACACACACACACACACACACACACACACACACACACACACACACACACACACACACACACACACATAATACATATAATAAATATTATAAAAATAAATAAACTCAATTCAAACGTGGGTAACCTATGTAAATTATGCTCTTTTTACTTGGAGAGAATGGTATTTTCTGTTTTATTTTCCTTTTATGTTTATATATATGTTTCCGGTTATATCTATTTGTGTTATAGTCTCGTTAGTTAAACAATATATACCATTGTCTGTGGACGTTCGCTGCTGTCCTTTTTAAATATTCCATTCAAAGTCTACTCTTAATTGTCAATGCGACATTACAAGTATCTCCTGGGAATAGCTGACAAATCCTCCATGCAATCCATATTTAATCTTTTTAATGCCATATCATTGTAACTAAAACTGAACTGAAACCCAGAACGTGTCCTGTTGCTAAACCTTCTTTCCAGTGATAATGTGTACCAAAGTTTGAAGATATTTACGATTATTTTGGCTAAGCCAACGATAGATAATAGAAACAAAAGAGATCATATGATACTCTGAGGAAATCTGTCAACCTAGTAATTGAATCCAAGTTTCTCCATATAGTATCACATCGTTAGGAAATGGGAAATATAAATTAAATATAGTTTTAGATCTATTATTTCAGGTTCAAACGATGAGGCGATCGCTGCTGAAACTTGTTTGATACATTCACTCGATGAGGGATGATATTACACTAAATAACAACCACTATAAACAGACTATTAAACCTTTCTTTCGTAATGCAAAATGTTTTAATATTCATAATAGTTTTCGATTGTTTTTTAATGCGATTGTCATCAGTTGTTTCTTCATGAATACTTATATATATATAATCATCGGGCTTTATTTTAACCTTGCATCATCATTTTTAAACTAAGATATCTCTTCTAATGTATATACAAAAATGATCCATTCATATAACTGGATAAAAACTGACGTCTCTTTGTCCGTATGACAGAAAATAATATATTATTGACTCAGCAAGCTGCGACATTATTTCAGATATGTGTAATTTATGTTTTTACAACATGAGGAATTTGAATAAGATTTTAACCATGGCGTCATGTGTGGACACACTATTTATAGCGACGCCGTGTTTATACATATCCATTTGTGTAGAAGTCTGGTATTATCCTTATTTCAATGATTATATATTTGATGATGTTTTTACATCACTGCCATATTTTCCCATTGAACAGTTAGAAATTAATTCTTGTGCTACTGTTTTTTCTATTTCTTAAAATACTTTTCTTTTATTGTTTAGATTTTAAAAATATTTTTTTTTATTAAAAAATATGAAATAATTTAGAGAATATATTAATAAATAGACTGTATTCTTTTGATAAATACAATTTGAAAAATATTAAATGAAACAAATTTATTGATTTATTCCATTTAATCATTTCTATATATATTTTGATTTGTCTTTGCGTTTCAAAAACTTTTAGACATATCTATACATGAAAATGTCGTATTTTGGGATCAGCTCAACGACATAACAATCTGAAAAATAATAAAAAGTAACATTTAATGACGTCTTTAAGAAGGCGTGAGAAAGAAAACAGACATAAACATGCGTTTATTTTCTTTAATTATGTTTTTTCTTTTATATATAACTTTTTTTGACATAGTATCAAAAAGAATTGTTTCACACTTAGATTACTTTCAAAAGCTTATCTATTATGCTAGAATTCTTTTCACGATAAAATAAATATATTTTGGATGAATTCAATTTACCAGTGAAAATATTTAACATGATTATGTTTACTCCAGAGATTTTGAGACTTTCTTTCTTAAGACATATTTCAATGGGAATTGGGAGTTGAGGAACTTTTTTCATTTCTTAAAGAAATTAAATCATTTGAAGTTGAATGAAATTATTCCAATACTCTAATCAAGCTGAAATATAATAATAATCAGTTTAAAACACATTCTGTCTATGATACAAGCGACTCAATATTTGTCGGACGGTAAGTCGGCGAGTTGAAAGAAATGGTGGAGTATCAAGCGTAGAATCATGATGTACGTTTTTGGATTTTGTACTTTGAGTTCAAACCCTGCCATGCTTGAAGTTGCTCTATATCTTTCTGACACGAATATATTACACGTAATAATTACTAGAAAATGGCAGGATACAATGTAGGAAATGTGTGCTGGTATGAGCTATATAAGGAAAACTGTTAATTGGTAAAATTGGCAGTATCGGATTAAATGCTTTGTGGGATTCATTCTGGCCTTTTATTGGGTTCTGAAATCGAATCCTGGAGAAGTTTTGTTTGTTATCCCTTGTCTTGGTGTCGATAAATGAAATACCCATTCTAGATAATGGATTAACTGTATAATTAAGGCGGTTGATGCAATGAATTGTAATATCTCTTTCGTCCATTTGCCTTCCAGGTTTACATGTGACGTCAGTAGTGCCGATATGAATGGAGCCTTGCTTTCTTCATCGGTGTCATGAAGAGTGGAGTCATGCATACACGAATGACTGTAGTTTTTCTACAAAAAACGTTTGCGTGTATGTGTGAATATCAGAAATACAAACAATTGCAGAGAGAATTCGATATACAAATACCTGCTGTGTTAACAATGTTTTGTTTGACTATTATACTAAACCACAGAATATATCTATAGATTCTAAGTAACACTACAAAATAAACACCTTATATTTGGACACCCAGATTATTTCTATTCTATGTTTAGATTTTATCAAGGATTTAAAAAAACTCTTTATGTGTTCAAAAAGACACCGAATATAAACCCATTACTAGGCTTCACTAAAAATAATAGACTGATTTGCATATATGACGAATTCTCGGCATTAAGTTTGATTAATAATTACTGGTGTCTTACAGGTTTTCTGTTTGAATCCTACAATATACTAAATAATATATATATTAAACTAATATAGTTATATAGGTTTTCCATGTACTGTGCCGTTTGCTTTATTATTTTTGTTATTTCTGCTTACCGTTCACACACGCGCACACGCACACGCGCACACACACACACACACACACACAGACACACACACACACACACACACACACACAGAGATCACATTAGTTTCAACATTTTATGTTTTGCCCGAATTCTTTTCTCGATATATTGAATGGAATAGATATATTTTTCTCTAAACAAAATTAAAACATTTACATTGAGAAAAGCTTTTAGTAAATAGTAACAGGCTCAGTGCTAACGCTTTTTTACTATAAGCAGGCGTATATGTATTCTTCCAGTAGATGAGATGTGCTTCATGTTGCAGGTATTATATTTTGTTGATCGCATTTGTAAAGCGGAATTTCGATACGAATCTGCTTTACCAACTAATATATATTGAAATGGTGCAAAGATATATTGCATTGATCAGCTTCGAACTGTGACACTGCTTTGTTCAGTTGATATATGGTGTGGTAGATTTTGATTATTACTATTTCAATAGCTTTCGTTCATGACATGATCTATCAGCCCTATACGACTATTGATAAAACGAAGCCGTTCCTCTTTTCTTCACACATGATGGTGAACTTATTAAGTTAGGAAAAAACTCTTCAAACTATAGTTGATTATTACGATATAGTTTTTTTAGCCTCTTTGAATATTACTCCAGTGGTTTAGGCAATTGCTTTATTTATAGATGTGTCATTGAGTGGGCTGTTTTATTTCGAATAGCTATTACATTCGGATTCAGAATGTAATATAACTTAAAGGTCTTGTGTATTCGAGTGAATACAGCATGGCTGAATAGTAAAGCATCTTGTTTCGAAACGATTAGGTACCATGTTCCATACTACATTATGGCATCTTGAGCAAGTGATATTTAATATTGCTTCGGGTCAATCCAAGCGTTGGGGATAACATTCAATATGCAGCAATATTTTTTGAAGGCCGTCGGATATAATGTACCAGTAATTCGTTGGGAAAGCCTAGGGTCACACGGAAGCTCCGGTGGCATTATGTCATGGGTAAACACTTGTATGTGGAATGTTCAGTCTCTTATCAAGTTAATTTCCTGAGCCGACTGTTCCTTTGAGCGAACAACTGGAAATCTCATCGTAGAAACCGTTGGAAGTCGATTTCCTTCCACGTATATCTGTAACTGACTTGGTTGGTCCATCTATTATAAGGACAAGCAGAAAAACCACCCTACGGGTGGTTTTCTGCTAGTATGTGTAGTGTTTATATTGATATTATACGCAGGTATATATACATGTAGATATGATACATCAAATAAAATCGTAATTGACAATATTTAATACATAGAAATTGAACGAAGACTGCGTTACACTGTCTTATTTAATCAGTAACGTATTCCATGATACATTAAAAAAGACGATATTATATATAAGCTGCATTAGGAGAAAATCTGTGACAGAAAATTAGTATGTTTATTTAAGCGATGGCCAACCGGAGTGTTGACATTTCAGAAATTTTAAAGAAAGGAATCTTTAAATAAACAAAATATATTTAATCAACAGCCACGAAATTTAGTAGATAAATTATGTAATATTCCTTCATTATTTATTGAAAGTAATCCAACTTATTTTACTAATGGGATAAAACATTATAAACCGTACGCAGTCCCGTGCTCCTTACTTTATTATAGTTTAGATTACAGCAATTGTGTTTACCTAAAACATGCTACCTAATTATATCTACGCTTCATTGAAATGATTTTACTGAATGTCAGTTGGACGAAGGCGATATACAGATTCTAAATTTGTACGGCCACTAATCGTAATATAGAAAACATTCGATATTTATTCGTAGTTATACTAAGCCAGTTGTTAAATATGGCCGTATCTAACAAATGCCTATGGCAAATTCTTTTTCCGTCTTTAAAGCGTCTTCACCCTATATATAACTTATTTTATAACACCATTTTATAACTTATTTTATAACATCTCCACGCATGAACACATCATTCTGTAAACACACACACATACATACATACATACATACATATCCCACCCCCACTGAAAAAAATTTGTTTTGTTAAAGTAAAGATTATATATATATATATATATATATATATATATATATATATATATATATATATATATATATATAGTCTTTACTTTAACAAAACATTTTTTTTCAGTGGAATATTTCACACTGGAAAACTCTTTTACATGTAAATCTCAGATTATTTATCCGTCAACATTTGGAAAATTAATGATGAACGTCATGAACTGTGATTAATGTGAATTTGCAGGAAAGTCTGTAAAGTTTCAGGAAGATTCTCGTATGCCAAAAAAAAAATCAAAGTGTTCGCACACACACACAGACAGGCAGGCAGACAGACATACTGAGACAGACAGAGACAGACAGAGAGACAGACAGACAGAGAGAGAGACAGAGAGACAGACAGAGAGACAGACAGACATACAGAGACAGACAGACAGACAGACAGACAGACATACATCGACAGACAGAGACAGACAGAGAGACAGACAGACAGAGAGACAGACAGACAGAGAGACAGACAGACAGAGAGACAGACAGACAGAGAGACAGAGAGAGAGACAGACAGAGAGACAGACAGAGAGACAGACAGACAGACAGAGAGACAGACAGACAGAGAGACAGACACAGACAGACAGAGAGAGAGACAGAGAGACAGAGAGAGAGACAGACAGAGGTGTGTGTCGACATGGTTATAGGATACCAGCTAGTTACTTTATATATATATATATATATATGTGTTTGTGCGTGTGGTTTCTATGTAAGATGAAGAGAGTATTTACTTTGTGATAGCAACAGATGAATTATGAGAAGGATTATATTAGATTACTTTCATTTTCTATTGATTTTCCTTCGAATCATTAAAATATTTAGATGAAGAATAAGTAAATATCTGTTTGATGGAGGAGAAGGTAGGAAGTCTTAGTGAAATACTTTTAAAAATAATATTGTTCGGATTCTTCAATGTTTTGAGACGTAGTTTAGTTTCATTGTGTTTGCGGAAGAGTAGAATAATGGTTTTAAATTACATCTAGAAAATTAGCGGTGGCAATATTTCTATTATTGGTCTTAAGAAGGCCGCCCTATCTTGAATAGTTGTGTACATGTTTATAAGGTTGTCGGTGCGTGGAGGAATAAATGTGACTATAATATCTGTATTGGCTGGCTCAAATATAGGGAAATATAGTCTGATGAAGCTTTTTCGTCCACTTCATCCAGGGCTGGCGTTGAAAAGAATGTTATTGTGTTTTCCCCATATATAGTCATCGTAACACAATATCATGTCTAATGATTCTACAACTTATATTTCAGAAGTAGATATATTTGTAAGTGTTCTGGCATAATTAAGAGAATGTCTCCCTCACGATTTTCCGGGGAACAACTTCTCTATTCTATCTGCCGTGGCCAGAGGGCGGCCAGCGTGAGGTTACCCAAAATTGCTCATAATAGTGAAAGATGGGAAGAGGCGAAGGCAGTGAGTTGGAGTTTGGTTCGTTTGTGTTCAGACCTGGTGTATATGTATATATATCATTAAAATAATTAATGAATATCTGATTAGTTTTGTTTGTGAGGGAGGGATATTTAAAAAAAAAACAAATTGCAGGAATTTAGTGATAATTTGACCTAATAGTAAAGACACTTGCCATACAATCGTAATGTCGTTAGTTCAATTCTTGGTTAGGCTGCTGCGTTGTGTCCTTGAGCAAACACTTTATTTCACATTTCTCCAGTACACTTAGCTGAGAGGGAGTACGAGTAGTTGCAGGGAAATTAATCCTGCGGTAGACCGGCGTCATATCCGGGGAATTAATCCTGCGGTAGACCGGCGTCATATTCAGGGAGACTCTTATACTCTCTCTCTCTTCTTTTCTACCTGTTCCTGAGAGGTTTGTGGGGGCAGAGTCCCCAAACACTTCCTCCAGCGAGTTTTTTCAGAAGCAAACGTCTCCAACTGATTCGGCTGGATCCCCAAGCTCATGGAACCCCTGGTTCTCTTACTTGTTGGATTTTCCCATAAAATCGGTCTAGCAATTCATTACAGAGACATCCTAATCACATTATACTCTCCGTCACTTAGCACCAACGAAATTGGGAATAAGCACCTGCCTGATGAGCCTTCAGCTTAGAACAATCCTTTTATGACAAAAACTTGAACACTTCAATGACAGCTAAGGTGCTATTTCGTAACGGTAAATATGATGCAGATGATATATATCCTGAGAGTAGAGGCACTGTTTTGTCTAGTACGTATTTACTAATAACTACTATATGAGGATGATTTTGTTCAGAATTGAAATTATAGACCTTGAAATAAACTTCAACTGCTGTGGAGGTGAGAGTTCAGTTTTTCATTAAGATCTTGTTATGTTGTTGTAAGGGGCCGTTATAGAGGATTATACATGTCTATGGCAAGCAGATGTTTCCATTTTATAATATTTTACCAAGTTCTTGATTAGAGATTTAATTACCAATAGTTGACCAAATAATTTCAATGGAAAATTAATTTTCTTGCTTCTAAATTTAATTTGATCAATAACTTCTCATCAAATGATTGAAGCAGATTGGTCATAGGTGGAAATGTAAACTTTGTCGATAATTCGTGAAATCTACTGGTTACAGTAAGATTATTGAGAAATTAAAATATAATTGTAATTATATATAATATCTGGCGAGCTGTTTCATCTGAGCAGAGAAAATTCTGCTATGTAGTACAGTGCCGGGAAGAAGCAACAGATTATTATCAGCTATCCAACCTCCTAATTCCAACAAGAGACCTTTAACATGAAAATATATACAGTACTCCCTTTCTTAAAGGAAGTTGTGCCTATTAGAATTAGTCCCCTTTTCACTCTCTCTCTCTCTCTTTCCATCTCCGTCTCAGCCTATATATATATATATATATATATATATATATATATATATATATATAATAAGTATATACAATAGAAAAAGATGGATGGAAAACGAATGATCAATTGGACTGTTATTTTAACCTTATATGGTGATCTTTCTCTTAGGTTTTATTTCCTTGAAAGCTAGAAATGGTAAGTAGCATTCTGCTGTCTTTTAGCTCTTTGTATTATATATCCAATCAATCATCTTAATCATTGATCGAACATCTATTTATGCAGAGCTAGCTCAACACATCAATCTTGCTAACTCTTATTTTGTTCAATATTCTTCACCGATGCCTTGCATTCTATAAGGCATTTCTGTAGCTATATTTCTATTGTAATGTATTGAGATTGTCTAAGTATTTTTTACATTATATATATTTATAATGTGTGTGATGATGTTAGGTAGGTATGCATACATGCATATTGCTTGATGGATGTAAGAAACCAAACATGTTTTAAAACACATGCACACTCCACACATACATACATACAACTATAATTCAATGAACTGATTCCATCTTTATTTTTCATTAAACACGTATGTATATATATATATATATATATATATATATATATATGAATTTGTTTTGCAAGGTGTTTGATATGAAATCGTGTGTCGAAACAAATATTGTTATACTTGGGGAGGGTCATATTGTAATAATATTGCCAGAAATGATAACAGAACACATTCACTGTTTCGTTGGTTTTCGCATCTGTATCTTTTATATCTTCATAGTTAATTTATTTGGCAATCAACGTTTATCATTGATTGACCAATGGCTAAAAATACAGATATAAATATATATATATATATATATATATATAGTAATAATAATAAATTTGAAGACTAAAATCCAAAGAGGGCCCGATAAGATCCCGTTAAGGATGAAAGCAGCGATTCTTTGCTTAAAATTTAATCTGTTATTTTAATAAATAAATAAATATATATATATTGTCTATCTATATATATGATAGACTATATATATATATATATATATATATATATTTATATATCATATATATAGATAGACTATATATATATATATATATATATATATATATCATATATATATATATAGACTATATATATATATATATATCTGTATTTTTAGCCGTTGATCAATCAATGATAAACGTTGATTGCCAACTAAAATAACTATGGAGATATAAAAGATACAGAAGCGAAAACCAACGAAACAGTGAATGTGTTCTGTTATTATTTCTGGCAATATTCTTACAACAATATGACCCACCCAATTATAACAATATATATATAGGAAATGAGTCGACCCCGACGGTTGAGCTCCGGCCGTTTCGGCAGATAGATCCGAGTTCGGATCTAACATCGAAACGGCCGGAGCTCAGCCGTCAGGGTCATGACTCTTTTCCTATTACCCATTCTACTACTTAAGTATTGAGTACGCTGGTGCTTATGGCCCATCTGGTATCTTATCACACCCTCTTTGTTATATGTACGAGGGTAATCCCAAAAGTAAGGTCTCCAAACTGATGGGGACGCAGAGAAACTGTTCGCAAGGGTGTTGGCAACACTGTTGTGATTGGTGCTTCCTTCACTTCCAAACAAGCATGCGCACGCTTCGTTGGGATGCTCAATCTTGGCTTGGCAGCCGTTCAAAATGGAACTCCCGTTGAACGCTACCGCCAAGTGCGAATTTAACGTACTTATTATAGACGAGGGCAATCCCAAAAGTAAGGTCTCCTTCCGAGGAAAATATGCGTAAAAAGACGGCGGATCACTCTGAATGCACTCTGCATTTTGGTTCCTGAGGTTTCCCGAAGCACCTTTCACAGGATCATAACGGAAAAGTTGCAATATCGGAAGGGATTGCCCTCGTATATATAACACACACACACACACACACACACACACACACACACACACACACACACACACACACACACACACACACACACACACACACATATATGGCTTATTGCAGCTGCACCTCTTTGAAGACCCGGACGTGTTCTCCTTTCGACGCCAAATGCAGCGCTTTCTTCTCCCTCGTTCGGTTGATGACGACCTTTGCCCTTACCAGACGATGATCACTGCCAGTGTTGAATGGCGTTATGACGGAGACGTCCTGTAGTATGCGTCGCTTGTCGACCAAGATGTAGTCAATCTCGTTTCGGTGCTCAGAATTTGGCGATACCCAGGTCCATCTCTTCTTCTTCTTCTTCTTCTTTTTCTTTTTCTTTTTCTTTTTCTTCTTCTTCTTCTTCCTGAATAGTCTGTTTCCGATGTAGAGCCGTCTCGCCTCCGCCATGGTGACCAGACACTCTCCTCTCTCATTTCGCACTCCTAGGCCGAATTTTCCTACATACTCTTCCCCTTGCCGTTCCTGTCCGACCCTTGCGTTGAAGTCTCCCATCACGACGGTGTAAGTGGACTTCACAGCTAGTACTTTGTCTAGCTGGCGATAGAATTCTTCCACCTCATCGTCGTCGCTGACACTTGTGGGCGCGTAGGTCTGGACGATCTTGAGGGTGGCCTTCCCTGAGAGGTTCACGTTCAGTACACTGTGACGATATGAACTTGTAATAAGCGACCTTCGAAGCCCATTCCTTGCTTACGATCAACCCTATACCTCCGACCGATCTAGCACCCTCTGCTTTCCCGAGTCTCAAAGCGTATCCATCTTGCCATCGCGAACTCGCCTCCTTCTTCTGGCGGGTCTCGCACAGCCCTAACACGTCGCACCTGATCTTCTTCTTCTGCTCCATTAGGTGGTTCAGTCCTTGCCCCCCCATCAGTCTTTGCCATTATGCAGGAAAAGTGGCATCAAAACGAGTTGGTAGCCACCATGTATATATATATATATATATATATATATATATATGTGTCTATATATATAAAAATATATATATATGTGTATATATATATATATATGTGTGTCTATATATATATATATATATGAATATATATATGTGTATATATATATATATATATATATATATATATATATATATATGAATATATATATGTGTATATATATATATATATATATATGAATATATATATGTGTATATATATATATATATATATATATATGAGTATATATATATATATATATATATGAGTATATATATATATATATATGAGTATATATATATATATATATATATGAGTATATATATATATATATGAGTATATATATATATATATATATGAGTATATATATATATATATATATGAGTATATATATATATATATATGAGTATATATATATATATATGAGTATATATATATATATATATATGAGTATATATATATATATATATGAGTATATATATATATATATATGAGTATATATATATATATATATATGAGTATATATATATATATGTGTATATGAATATATATATATATACATATATATACACACACATATATATGTACACACACGTATATATATATATATATATACCTACATATATCTAGAAGAATGTATGCAAATATCTATTGTTTTAATTAAAAATTCTTTAATATATATGTGTATACTTATATATACATATACACACACATTCATTTTTTGGGTTATACACACACTTACACATACGCACTCGTTTATATAAAGTCTTATATTCCGGTATGCAAATTTTATTTCTTAATGACATATCTGCAATACAATTCCATGTATCATTTTATAAATTTTTCATCGGAAATATAAAGAAATCATTCATATACCGCATGGGTTATGTATCGTGTATCGAACTTCAATATATAAAATATAGTATCTAGGTTAGACTGGTAACCTTTAAGTTTCTGTTTCGTAAAAGAGTACGTTTCATTTAGATTGATCATTTTTGCTTGTCAGGTGGTCTATATGTCATGGACATATAGCAATCAGTGTGTGTGTGTTTTGAACTTTGGTCGGTTGCGACGTCCTGTGTTACAAACAAATGAGCTGATCACCGACACGAGTACTCTTAACGTATTTCTCAATAAGATTCAGCGTATCAGCTATGGCATAATGAAATAAATTACCATGCTATAGGACACACAGCATCTAAGAAATTGAATTTCATTACTTCACTCTTGTGAACCGGACATTATATCAACTATATCCATGTCATTATCAATAACAACGTAGATACATTTGTATACATTCACAAGTTGAATTGAAGCTAGAGCATAAAAACAAGCTATATACAGCTCCTTACATCGAAATAATACTAAATACTGAAAAAACTATTGTACGATTATTTGATTTCTAGTTTCATGCGGTTATTGATTTCTAGTAAGGGCGGTGGATTGGCAGTATCGGTAGAGGATCGGACGCCATGCTTTGACGTATAGAGTTACGGCCCTTGCCATTCTGACTTCAAATCCCGCCGAGGTTAACTTTGCCTTTCATCCTTATGGGGTTGAGAAAATAAAGTACCAGTAATACACTGGGTAATTGCTGGCCTTGTGCCAAAAGTAGAAACAATTATTGATTTCTAGTTTCATAGGAAGCAGCTTTGAATGATGAACACACAAAGTTGGAATAAATTCCAAAAGGCTCTTTCGTCCACCGCTCTAAATATTTCACCAATCCACCGCGCTGGACAGTACTTTGTTTTATCGACGCTCAAAGAAGAAATGACACAGCTAAACTCGGTGGGATTTGATCTGTGAGCTCATACATACGAAGCAAATAATACAAGGCAGTGTATCATGCGCTAATGACATTATTATTAATAATAACTATAGGGTGGTAGATTGGCAATATCAGTAGAGGGTCGGAAGCCATGCTTTGCAGTATTGAGTTACGGCTCTTTACGTTCTGAGTTCAAATCCCACCGAGGTTAACTTTGCCTTTAATCCTTACGGGATCGATAAAATAAAGTACTGCACTGGGATAATTGCTGGCCTTGTGCCTATATAAGAAACCATTATCATTATTATTGTTGTTACTGTTATTATTAGTAGTAGTAGGGCGCAGGATTGGCAGTATCAGTAGAGAGTCAGACACCTTGATTTGCAGAATAGAACTATGTCCCTTTACGTTATGAGTTCAAATCCCGCCGAGGCTAACTTTGCCTTTCATCCTTACGGGGTTGATAAAATAAAGTACTGCACTGGGATAATTGCTGGCCGTGTGCAAAAAGTAGAAACAATTATTAATAATAACTAATGATGATTTATAATGATCATCACATAATAATAATTTCTAACTTATGTATTACACCAAGAATGTGCAAGGAAGAGTTAATCAATTAAAGTAAGCACTGTACTTTATTTGTAATTTAATTTACCATCTCCACCAAATATATGACAATTTCATGTATATTTAATCCAAAAACGTAATGAACGGAACTGGATTCAGTTCTTCACAGTTTATGTCAGGATATAGATTTTGCCACCACAAACCGTAGCGAGGCTTATTCTAATAAAGTATGTTAAGGCATTTTAGAATCTCCACCGTTGGGGCATCTCTTTTATGACTAGGAGCCCCTTATAAAATGTGTTCTATAGATTTCTGCTTTATATTGTATTGGATATCCACCAGTTCAGTTAAGATGTGCTCCAATTTTTGCCGAACGAAATAGCTTGCTCATGAAATTGTGGCTCTGTTTTCCACAGTTACGTGTACCCTTATCGTAGTTCTCACATATATTCAGCATGACAGAAAGTATGGCAATGGTGAACATTTGATCTGCAAACACAACTCATTTTTTAAAGCTTAGTGAACTGGAGTAATGTGAAATAAAGTATCTCCCCAAGGACACGAGGCACCACCGGGAAACGAACTCAAAAAGATACGATCGTCAATCGTATATACTAACCACTAATTCATGCACACTCACATGTTGTCGAAAGAGACATTCTTTCGTCGGCAAAGAAAATACATCCTGTGACATTTATTTAGTCATGTCAACTTACTGCTGATTGTTAAGTGTGATGAGTAGAGAAGCAAAGAATTATTACTGACGAAATACGATCCATTAACTTCAGAGTTGATTTCGAGCTATCATGTCAAAACGATATTGATATTTTAATAGTCACAACGACTAAATTGTCCGACTGACAGCTCGCTGTCAACGTTACTCCCATCCACTACCATCTAACAATTGTGTCTTTACATCATAATATATATATATATATATTCATACATACGCACATATACATGTATGTACACACTCACTCACACACACAGGCGCGTGCACGTGTGTGTGTGTGTGTGTGTGTGTGTGTGTGTGTGTGAACATGTATGTGTTTGCCAAAATGCATCCGAATACACACATGTATACACAATTGTCCCCCCTTGTTATTTGAAAAAGCTTCAAACATCGGGAGTGAAAGTCAATACAAATAGCAATTTAATTAAAATAGCCTCTAATCCTAAGGTTGCTATGCAAATACTTTATTGCTTCTGTAATGTGTATGCAACCAAAGTTGAGACTTAAATGTTTAATAAGCTTAGAGATGCTAAGTAGAATTCTGTGCGAACTAAACTACCGTTCGACGTATTGGTGTATTACGAATCTTTTAGAATGTATCAAACTGATAGAAAACAGATCATGTAGTTAATGAGAGGACTGTCAAAGACTGCAAATAATGGTAGTTTGAATAGTTGTCTTGCTTCTAGGAGTGCTATATATCGATTTTTATCTTGATTACGTTAAACAGAGAAAGAAAATTGTTTAGGGCAAAGGGTTACAGTTAATTGTATTTTCCTTAATAACTTACTGGTTCATCTATTATTGATCTTGAACAAATTTTCGAATTGCAAGCGGAATTACATGCCGAAAATTTGATAACGTTTGAGAGCGTAAGAAAAAGTTTAGGATAAATACTATTTATAATTTTGTTTAGTTGTCTCTTGTCATTGTGTTGTGGTTGTTGCTGTTTTTTTAAATCCTTTCCCATTCATGCACGTATAATACAGCTAGTTGATTAGAAAGCTTGGTTTGATACTATGATGAAGGATTTTACTTCACGACCACTTTATTTCGAATTCACTCACACTTAAACAATATATGTGAGGAGAACTTTGATATATATATATATATATATATATATATATATATATATATATACTTAGGCTAATAGGAGTTAGGTATTGTATACCCTTGTCCCATTAAGGTATTGGCAGCATAATAATTAGCTCTATGCTTTGGAGCAGAGCCGTATATATGATAAAGAACACAAGAGCGTCTACAACATCAAAAGATTTTTATTGGCTTACAATGTTTCTTCCTTACGTAACCGTAGGATTCGTCAGAGCTATAAAAGGGGTTTGATTGGTGTTATGGACTCTACCAACCAAACATTCAAGAACAAAGAGTAAAGAGAGTAAAGAGCAAAAGTAGGGGACGATAAGACTAATTTAGGTGCGGGGGGGTGGGGTGTGGGTCCTTGTTTACTAGCTGCGGTCATATTCATTCCCGGGAGTCGAATGGTTAGCTGAACCATAGATGGGGTGGCATCGATAGTATGGTGCAGAGGGTGTGCAGAGGCTACACAAATACAAGGGGCATAAATATATATATATATATAGCGGAGGAGAAGGTACATGAGGTAATTAGAAATGGAAAAAGAGTAATAATAATAATCTATAATTAATTGTTTCTACTTTTGGCACAATGTATAATAAGGCATGGGGAAGATTACACTATAATAAGGTATATAGGTAAGAATAAGGTAAAATATAAAGGAGGATAAAAGTGGAAATAATAAAGATAAAAAATATATATGTAAAAAAATATATAGAGAATATATAAAGAAATATAAGCGAATATTTGGAGGGGAAAACACAATGTAAAAAAACCGATTTTTTTCAAATAAAAATAAAAATATTATAATTATGGGGGGAGAAAACGGGATAGAGAAATATGATCAAATGTGATTAGTTGAGAGACTATAAGATGATAATAGTTATGTCAAGTTTATACATCTTAATAATAAATAATCTGTGTATCAACTAATCACATTTGATCATATTTCTCTATCCCGTTTTCTCCCCCCATAATTATATTTTTATTTTTTTTTTTTAACTTGAAAAAATCGTTTTTTTTACATTGTGTTTTCCCCTCCAAATATTCGGCAATTGTACATTTAACTATAATAGGTCCAGAAATGTTATTAATTGCGGTATTACTTGGTGCCACTTGTAACTTCCAAATGATATAAATTATGTCGGTTTTGCTGCTGTTAGTCTCAAACTGCACTGATTGAGTTAACTCATTTCGACCGTAAAAACTCCTTTATTTGAGGCATAGTGCAACCCAGACTAAATTTTGTAAAGTAAACCTTTTTACAATTTCTAAAAAATACAATCAATTTCAAATGATTAACGAATAATTTTGAAGAGTTACTGATATTATTATTTCATTATTAAGCAGTGATACACTGGGATAATTGCTGGCCTTGTGCCAAAAGTAGAAACAATTATTAAGATAGAAACTTAACATAGAGTTCTTATATAAAATAATGTTGGGTATATTAATTTAAAAAGTAATCCTTTAAAATGGGAGGTTTTGTTTCATAGAATCATGAGTTAATGCTTTTTATAAAATTACAGAGTATGGACTGAGCAAGATTTGTTTGCTGCTTATAGTAGGGCAATTGATTAGTTAGACCATCTCTCTCTACCTGAAAGAGGTGTTTATTTATGGCGGTGTTGCTATTTGTAGGGATAAGCGTATTGGGGCAATGGGGCATATCGTTTTCACTGGTATAATTGTTTAGTTCCGGGTGAAAATTGATAGGACATCTATTACTGAAAGTATCCTAAATTTAACAAATCCGTTTTTCGTGGCATCAAGGAATTAGTAGAAATTACTAGTTACCGGTAACACTGTCATATGTGTTGATGAAAATTCTGTTTTTGGTAGTGATATTTGTGTATTTAGTGAGGGAAACTTTAACAGTAAAATTCTTGCTAATATGCTTGCGATCTTGCAAGAGG
>OZ024748.1:57555520-57595520 GCA_964016885.1 Eledone cirrhosa
CGATTTATGTATCTGCCTATGTGTGTATGTATGTATGTATGTACGTATGAGGCTATGTATGACTATATGTATGTATGACTATATGAATGTATGTACACAAACATTATTTATATATGCCCTGTGTTTATGTCCGTATTTCTAACCCAACACCCCCACCCCCCCACCAACAAAATCTGCTTTTCCTTCAGATCGATGCTATAAAATTATATTGAACCATTTCTGAAACTGATTTGCAATTATATGCTATCATATATAATTCACATACATTTGAGAATTATTCATATTTTTACCTTTGCTATATATATTAGAACAGATTAAAATTTCTAGTAGACACCTTCAACCAAAATTTTTTGTTAAAACTTTTAATCTTTTCTGATAATAAATATTCGCTATATGAGACCTCTTGGGATTTTGGTCTTTCTATTTATTATTCATTTTATTTATATATATATGTGTGTTTATAAAATAGAAAAAAGGAGGAAGTTTCGTTTATATATGAAAAATATTTATTGCATATCGACCTGTTTCGCACGTTTCATAGACGATTGACTCAAGGTGACCCATAGAGGTTATGGACCCGACTCCAGTATCGATCTGCTCCCCAGACTGGTGATACGACAATATATATATACTCTGCCCGTACATAGAGTGCTTGATTTGGTACCACCAGCAGTATTTCATCGTACTACCTACACTATATATATATATATATATATATATATATATATACGTATAAATATATATATATATATATATATATATATATATATATATATACGTATATATATATATATATATGTGTGTGTGTGTGTACGTATATATATATATATATATATATGTGTGTGTGTGTGTACGTATATATATATATATATATATATATACGTATATATATTTATATATATGTGTGTGTGTGTACGTATATATATTTATATATATGTGTGTGTGCGTATATATATATATACGGGAGAGATGACCCCTTAGCCTTTGTCAAGGCAGAATTCTAGTAGAAGGAAAACTCTGATATAACACCTGCAACCCTGATGGTATCCAATGATGTTGACTTGTTCTTCTTTTTGGTAAATATCATCTTGGTTAAGAGAGTGGGACTGGCTTTGTGCAGTGCCTTTGCTCACTATAAAAGCTTCACGGCACAGGCATTGCTTTATATCTGGAGATCTCTCTGCACTTGTCGTCACATGGTACCATGGGCCCAGCACTATGTGTCAATAATTGTCACAAGTGTAGTGTTTGTACCAGAGATTTCAAATCGCTGGCTGGACTAAAAAGTCACACTCCTTCAGCGCATCGGTAGGGGTTCTCCTACATGGATATAAAGTAGTGGCCGTACTCGAAAACGAGTTGGCAGCCACCATATATATATATATATATATATATATATACGCATATATATATGTGTGTGTGTACGTATATATATATATAAATATATATATATTACATATATGTACGTATATATATATACGTATATATATATATATATATATATATATATATATATATATATATATCAAAATAAAGATAAAAAAGGCATGGTATAAATTTCCAATCATTTTAATCACGACACATGTTTCAATAAGAGATAGATCGATCGTGTAGCCGTTAATTTTCTCCCTAATATCATGGATTTGAAGCAATTCATTTTCATCTGACGAGATTAGTGATAATCGATCAAGGCTACACGATCGATCTATCTCTTATTGAAACATGTGTCGTGATTAAAATGATTGGAAATTTATACCATGCCTTCGGATCTTCATTTTGACACAAATACTCCGTTTTACATCATCTAGAGGTTCCCATAAATGAAATTGGAGATATACAAAAGCGTGGAGAACTTAATAATGCTAACAACAATTTATTGGACCGTTTGACACAACTAATAATACACCTTACGATATATATATATATATATATATATATATATATAATTGTTTCTACTTTTGGCACAAGGCCAGCAATTATTCCAGTGAATTACTGGTACTTATATATTATATATATATAATAAGTGTATTTGTGTACCTGTGTGCATTTACATGTCTCTTATGTCAAGGCACCTGGCCGTATTACGTTATTTTTCATCGTATATACATATATGTATCATTACTTTCATCTGAACATCTCACTGTGATACTGCAGCTTCACATCACCTGTGGTGTACATTAATTTAACTTGTTTACATCAAGAACACTGATGTTATCTGTAAAACAATTCATGTAAATATTCGTGTGAAAGGTTGCGTTAGCGTTGGTATAAGTTTTGTTTTATAGAACCTATAAGGATTTTAAATATGTTGTATATGTGTGAGACCGTTTTACTTACTAGCTCTCGACTAGCTTTTTCACGTCTTGCTCGTGGCTTTATATTTATGGGGACGGGGTTGACAAGATGTTTGATGCCAAACAAACCCTATGAAACTGTCCTTGGTTTTATGATAGAACATTGTTTCTTTAAAACTGTGTCTTAAAACACTTCCATCATAATTTTACGTATGGCACTTGTTTCAAACACAGTGTTGGTAAAGAGAAAGTTACATTGCAAACTCCCAGTCAATATTATTAGGAAGAGCCTTTCATTAGAAATATGGTAACGGAGTGGTTAATTATAATGTGGAAAGGCATTCTAAAGAGATAGTATACTTTATATGAATAAATAGATCTTGTTCTTTATTTTCCAGTGATACTCCATTATTGGGCGATGGATTGGCAGTATCGGTAGAGGGTCGGACGCCATGCTTTGACGCATAGTTACGGCCCTTGACGAGGTTAACTTTGTCTTTCATCCTAACGGGGTCGATAAAATAAAGTACCAGTGATGCACCGGGTAATTGCTGGCCTTGTGCCAAAAGTAGAAACAGTTATTGTTGTTTTCGTTAAATCCCAGGCTGGCCTTGTCTGTGTAGATATATGATAAAACGCGTTCAATCTCTGTCTGACACACATTAATATTGTACATAGAGCATCCAAAATCACTGTAGGCTATAAATGGGTCTACTATATGTTGCTTAAATAGCGTTTATACAAAGAATATATTTTTGGCCCATATTGAAATGTTAGAATTATTAAACTAACTAAATGATAAAAAATTAAAAATAAATATAAAATTATTGAACAGACGTTAACGATAAATTTTCCATTCAACATTAGTTATTTTTTCATTCGATTTCAAACCGAATTTTATTAAGAGTAAAACCAAATTGTGAAGATAAGTGTAGATAAATAAATATAGATACAAATAGCAAACATCTGTTTCATCCGTTTTCAAAATATTCTTCTCTCTCCTTAGAAGACTTTCAAAAGAATTACAAAGACTAAAATTGATTTTAAATTTTACCACCTTTAAGCTAGTTTTTATATTTGTCGTAGATAACAAAGTAGGAGGCCATTAAGATGAAGAGCAAGTTCGAATTGCCGAAAGCCTTTCTCACTCCTGTTGTGCAAAGTGCCAAATGGAGAAATTCATAGACAAAACTAATATTGGTCGAAATAATTTCTTACTGCCTGTGGTTTAACATATTACGAATTTTCAGATTAAAATAAGGTAAATGTTTATGTAAACAAACTCCACTCTACACACACATACACACGTATATATATATATATATATATATATATACACATATAACGTTACTCAGTAATTTTGTTGATTACAGGTGCGGGTACTAATGTGAATACTCGATGTTAAAGTAGAGGTTAGATACGACGGAATTTTACTTTAAAATGCTTTTATTGAATATCGATGGATACGTGCGTTTCATAGATGATTGGCTCAAAATCTATACCGATTTGGTATATTTTGCTTCAGTATTGATATATATATAGAGAGAGATACCCAAGTAAAATATACCAAATCGGTATATATATATATATATATATATATATATATATATATGTAGTGAAATGTTTTCCTATTATCCACTCTACTAACCTAAGTATTGAGTACTCTGCGGAGTTATGGTCCATCTGGTACCTTACCACACTTCCTTCGTTATATATATATATATATATATATTTATATAAACGAATAAAAAATTACCTGGATTTGATTACATTATTTAGGAACTTTTCTTTCAAATACAGAAAAAAGTATTTTATTTCTCTGTATTGAATTCTTCAGAATCATTAAACAATACAATACAGATATTCTTTTTTTTACCAACGGCATGACTCGAAACAATTTATATTTTTGATAATTCTGAACAATTAAATACAGAGGAATATCTTTCTTCCTTCTGTATTTGAAATAAAGTTCATAGATCTACGAAATAAGGCAATTAAACTCTGATTATAGCTTTTTTTAAATTTTATAAATGCTCTGATGTAAAGAAATGACTGGAAATTTAGAAATTGGATTTTAATCTGAACTGTCTTTTGCCAATCTTACTGCAGACAATACAATCACACTCGCGCTTTCAATAACACATTGTCTTATATGATTGAATTATCAACTCATATAATCTACCTTATGCAAATCTCAAGAGATACGCAATTCAAATATCTACAAAATTATTTAAATTGGCTCTGATAGCCAGTAATGTGTATTTGAGACGCCAGACATGTGACAGACGCAGAAATCGATTCTCGCAGGTGTCTCTATCCAATATTTTACCTTCTCCAATTGTAATTAACTGAACTATTCTATTTTATATTTGAAATATAAATTACACACACACATACACACACGTATATACCCGTACATATTTATATATATATATATACACAAAGTGGCATATATATATATATATATGTATGTATTAAGGTGCAAATAAATTGCGTCCATAGGTGGTATGCCGAATGACCAATCGATGTTCTTGGGGAGCAGAGTATTAATAGTATTAAGATATAATGGATCAAAGAATCAGTGTTGCATCATATACGTATTTAATGTATATGATGCAACGCTGATTTAATGTATCAGGCGCGAGTCTACATGTTAAAACATATCTGAGGAGCTTCCATTTCCAGATTCAGGTCCGATCCTTAAATCGTTCCGCAAACTAATCGACAGGAAAACATATGTAATATGTAACTAAATATGTACAAGATGCAAATCTGATTCATTGTTCCCTTATATATATATATATTATATATATTATAAAGTGAGGTTCTTTTACAAAATGAAAAAAAAAACGAGGTGTCTTACACGAGTGAAAGTATAAGTAAAAATGATGAAATCGAAAATGCAACTGGAGTCTTTTTTAAAGAAAAGATATTTATTTGGTGTCCTTTACCGGTTTCGCAGTTCTTGTGCTTTTTAAAAGTAGAATTGAGATGGAGGGTTTATTGTTTTTCTCGCAAACCTTCCATCTCAATTCTACTTTTGAAAAGCACAAGTACTGCGAAACCGGTAAAGGAACCAAATAAATATATTTAAAAAAAAAGACTCCAGTTGCATTTTCGATTTCATCTTTTTTCCTTACACACATATATATATATATATATATATATATATATATAGTGTGTGTATCCAGTGAGTGTAACGCGGAGTTACTGTAGGTTCACCCACACTACAAATTGACCATTACAATCACTCCGCCCCACACCTACACTACAGGCGAAAACATTCTTTAGAATTAACCCACCAATCAAAACAAATTTCACTAACCACCATATGAACATTATACTTTCTCGTAGGCCATGTATATTCATTCGGTTATTACCACCAAAGATGTCCGACGGGACATTGATAACAGAGTCGGGCTAGATCGATACAGATCGAACCTTGAGCTGATCGGTATCGAAATGCGCGTCACCAACCAATAAACGTAATGAAGGGGCTAATACTCGGCCTTGTTTTATTTCCTTACACACACTATACATATATATATATATATATATATATATATAATGTGTGTGTGTACGTATACAGAGAGAGAGAGAGGGTAAGAGAATGAGAGATGAAGTCAAGTTATTTAAATAACAAACACAGAGCTACTGTCTTGAGAGTATCGCTGGAAGCAGTTTTCGTGATTATTGATATCACAGTCAAATTAGTACGTATGACATCCTTCATATCTATTTACAGAAATGTGGAGGAATCCATTTCTGGAAATACAGTGAATGGCTATTGATTTGTATCGTATTTCTAGGCCATATAAAAATCTTCAGAAAACATCATTTATAATTTCTTTAATAAAACTATTACCATTCGAGATTTTTGGAATGAATTTGATTGGATAAGTATACTTTTATATCTATATAGGATATCAGCTGGACATCGTATATATTGATATTGCTACCACCTAACATATCCCAAACTCCCGAAAGAGAAACTCGTTGGAATACACACTGCATATGCCAAAATAATCAGTGAAATATTCTGTATGATATTACTCATTTTTATAACTGTGAAATCTCCTTTATATTACTATCTATGTTTTTGAAAAAAACATATACTCGTTTGTTAATGTAAATCTATAGATGAGAATCAGGGATGAAGAATATAACAATCAAGACTGGAATGCCATTGACATATGTCAATACAAATTATCACGTTTTCCAATGTTACTAAACATGGTACTCGCAAAACACAGTTGGAATAAATAAATTATATAGTTATATGATAATATAATTGTTTCTACTTTTGGCACAAGACCAGAAATTATCCAGTACATTACTGGTACTTTATTTTATCGACCCCGTAAGGATGAAAGGCAAAGTTGACCTCGGCGGGATTTGAACTCAGACTGTAAAGGGACGTAACTATGCTAGAAAGCATGGCGTCCAGTCCCCTACCGATACTGCCAATTCGCCGCCCTAGTTATATGATAATATAATTGTTTCTACCTTTGGCACAAGGCCAGCAACTATCCCAGTGCATCACTGGTACTTTATTTTATCGACCCCGTAAGGATGAAAGGCAAAGTTAACCTAGGCGGGATTTGAACTCAGAATGGCAAGGGCCGTAACTCTATGCTTCAAAGCATGGCGTCCAACCCTCTACCAATACTGCCAATTCGCCGCCCTAGTTATATGATAATATAATGATACTTTTATATAGTAGCCGTTTGGATGTATGCAATACAGGATGACAGGGAACTGAATAATGCAGAATAGAGTACAAGCAATGTAGTTCAGAATACATGAATGGGAGGAGAGAAAGAGGATCTCCAATGATGCAGCTGCAAAGGGAGAATGAAGAGGAATATGAAGAAACCCCCAAAACGAGGAACATTTCAGCAAAAGTGCTTATATATATATATATATATATATATATATATATGAATGTATGTATAGTATATTAGGCAATATACCGTATGTTTAATTAAAAACATTTAGAAGACCATTCACTATCAGACTGTCACTTATTTTCGGCAAAGGCAGGAAGAGGGGCTGACATTCTGTTTCTCGGTGTTTGGCGTTTATCAAACCCGCGCACTCCCCTGCCCGTATATATAATATGTGTGTATAATTAAGACATGTCTAGTCATTGGATAATTTATCCTTCATCACGAACGTCAAGACACTCGGTACTGGGATGAGAATAATCAATAGTTTACATCTATTTTGTGATAAGATTAATTAGCAGTGGTACTTTGCTAGCGTGGTGCATAAGGAAAATGTATAGAAAGACATTTATAAGTTTATGTAAAATAAACATAGATAAATCTCACTATGAATGTTTCCCGCAATGCTACATACGCAAAACATTTATGATTTTCTTCTTTAGTGTATGCTTGTATATATATATATATATATAAATATATATAATAGCAATAAACGAAAGATATATACTTTATATCATCGCTATTTATTTTATTATATATATTTCAAAGATATAAAGTTTTATGTGTAACGTAAAGCAAAACAAGTCCTCTTCAGACAAAATACATAGGAGATGTATAACTTTGTCATGATATACTGGTAGACAAACGAACTGGACAGATCGGTGGCCACGAAGCATATATATATATATATATATACATATTCCATGTTTACGCGGCAATCCTTGTATTTCGAACCTTTATCTCTCTGTATACCCAAGCACAGACACACGCACGCACGCACACACACGCGCACACACACACACACACACACACACACACACACACACACACACACACACACACACACACACACACACACACACACACACACACACACACACACACACACACACACACACACACACACACACACACACACACACACACACGTGTTGTTCTTTCTTTTTACCTCTAACTTGTACTACATATTATTTTTTGTATTTATCCCGTGTGTGATCCTGTCTTTATTGTTTTTATATTTCGAAGAATGGCTAAATCTCGACACGTTGAACTCTCTTTTCCCTTTTCCATATAAAGCGTGAAACTAATAAGGCTCTTTCCATCTCCGCTTTGTCGTTTCCTTGAATTATATATATATAGGGAGACCGAGCTTGACATATGTTGATGCCCTAAGGACAGACACTGGTCTGTTGGTAACCCAGGACAAGGCAGCGTTAATTAGGGACAGAGACCGCTGGAGAGAACTCGTCCTTGGATCTCGGGAATTTTACCTGTCCTAGATATATATGTATACACACACAGACACACACACACACACACTCACACTCACACACATATATATATGTATACATATATACACACACACATATGTCTATACATATACACACATGCATGCATATATATATATAAAGAGAGAGGGTGAGAGGTGTTAAACTGGCGTAGGAAGAGTATTCTCTTAGGCATGCGGAACGGAAACGGGCTTTTAGTAATGAATAAGTGGGATATTAAAATATGCAAACAAATATATTGATTTGACTATTTATAATAGTAATATATAACGATACGTTTAGTTTTTAACGTTAATTTAGGAACAGAAATCTACACTTGAGATCATTTTCTATTGATCTGATGCATAATCGTGAATATATTCCCGTGGATTACATGTCGATTACATCAAAAGCTCGGAATGTGTTTTCATATCATTTCAGAGAGATTAGGTATGGATCTTTCCGGTAGAAGAATAAAAATATTAGTCATAACAAACGTAAAATAATCCTAGGCAGATTCTATAAAGAGTCATAGTGAATCGTGTGTGTGTATATATATATAAATATATATATATATATGTGTGTGTGTGTATACATTCACACAAGTACTTAACACATATATATCGAAACACGTGTGAGTGTGAATACAGATTATATAAATATATACATATAAGCACTAACAAAGATGTATACACATTTTCATCACAGCACATGGAAATATACTTAATTCCTAAAAAACATATTTGTGTGCTTATGAATAAATCTATTTCAATCTCCTTTTCTCACAAACTCTCTCCATTCTCATTTCTATATTTTTCTGCCTCTGTTATTCCCACCATCTCTATATATGCGTATGTTCACGGACACATACACACACACACATAACACACATATATATATAATGCATGCGTGTGTGTGTGTGTGTATGAATGCCTAATATGTATATGTGTGTATATATGCATATGTGTATATATGTGTGTGTGTATTTGTGTATATATGTATGTGTATATTTGTGTATATATGTATGTGTGTGTATATAGGCATATATGTATAGAAACGTTTCATTGAGGCTTTCCCGTCTATCTACTAGCGAGCATATTTTCAACGACCATTCCACTTATTACAATGAAGCTCTTGCTCGGAGTGGATTTGTCGATAAGATAGCATATACAGTGTACGAGAATAGACCTAGAAGAAATAGATCCCGTCGCACTATATCGTATAACCCACCATATAATATTGAGGTGGCCACACCATTAGCTAAGATCTTTCTATCCCTTATTACGAAACATTTTCCCCCTACACATAAATATAGTAAAATTTTTAATAGAAATACTATTCAAATGTCTTACTCTACGACTCCTAACCTTGCACATAACATCACAGCCTCAAATTTAGCTAAACTACCTAGCCGTAGCAACACGTGCAACCCTGTAGTTAGTACTAACTGTAATTGTAGGAATCGGGTTGATTTCCCCCTATCCGGGAAATGCCTCTCTAGTAACATTGTCTACAAATGTAAGGTTGAAACACCCATGTCCCGTAGGGCCTACATAGGGTTAACCGACAATAGATTCAAGCAGCGTCTTTACATGCATACCAATTCTTTTCGTTACCCTCTAAGAAGGAATATGACGTCACTTTCAGCTTATATCTGGAGTCTAAAAGACAACCACACCCAATATAAGTTACACTGGGAGATCCTAGCTAGGGCTAGATCGTATAACGGAAATAAAAGACCATGTGACCAGGAAATACTCTACGCCACAGACCACATCTTGAACAACAAATCTGAGGCAATTTCGGCTTGTAAACATAAATTGCACAAAACTTTCCTGTATTACAGCCCCACATTATACCCTAACGGATAGTACGATTTATACGTGGATACTTTACGTCTTGATGTGGTAGCTAAGTATATGTTATTTTTATACCATTACTTATTTGCATAGGTAAGTATATATTACCTGTATGTTTTGTGAAAGGAACGTTTCCACGAACCAAAGTATCGTCTTCCTGTCTTCCTCCGGTTGCAACGTTTTTTGAAATATCCACTTCTGCGTTTACAGATTGACTTTGTTAGTTTCAGAAGATCCCGTTAAGGTTGAAAGCAGCGATTCTTTGCTTAAACTTTAATCTGTTATTTTAATATATATATATATATATACGTGTGTAACTAAGTATACATTTATGTGTATATATCTATTTCCATACAAAGCGTTGAGCTAACTGAGGTTTGTTAGCTTGTATAAAGCAACTACAATGCAGGTTTAACTATGACTTTGTCGCTCCTTTGGGGCATATACATTAATTTTGAATCTTTTAGGGAATATATCCTTAACTTCCTCAACTATATCATAAGAACAATTGCTTGAAGTAACTCAAAATAATTAACATACTTTTAAAACTCAAATTTGCTCCACGTTTCGTTGACACTTACGCTCACGCACTCATGCACTCACTCACTCCCTTACGCGTACACACACACTCACTCAGTCACTCATTCACATATAGTAGTGTAGAAAATACGAATCATTGTTAGATATTTGATCGTCAAGAATGAAATTTGTAGAAATTTATAGAGAAAAACAAATTTCTACAAGTTTCATACTTGACACCCTAATATATATTAAATAACCAATAGTTTTCAAAAAGTTGGTACAATGCAGTATATAAATACGAAGGACAAATGATGAGAAACAAAACAAAGTAATGTTTTAACCTGTGTATCTTAGCATGATATTTCAGGGCTATTGCCCTCTTTTCACGTGCGATGCTGAAACCGTTCAAATCAAAATAAAATGCATTTTGTCTACCACAAAACCGAGGTTTTGAAAATTGTCGGTTTCTGCTATATATATATATATATATATATATGTTGGGGGAGATTTTACCACCTGGAAGCAATCATTTTGGTGGTGTTTATATTGTTGAAATATCAAATATGTACTAAATAGAACTACACTTTAAAACTCTTAAATAGACATACAAAGCTACAAACGTATATTTATACATATTAAAATACATATCAGGTATTTTATATTTTTACACACATACACACAGACAGAAACGTATATATGTACACACACTCGCATATATATATATATATATATATACAAGTACACACACACACACACACACACATTCATCACTATATATGAATATATAAATATATATGCATGCATGTGTATATATATACACAAACAAATATATATATATATATATATATATATATATATATATATATATACAAGTACACACACACACACATTCATCACTATTTATGAATATATACATATATATGCATGCATGTGTATATATATACACAAACAAATATATATATATATATATATATACAAGTACACAAACACACACACACATTCATCGCTATATATGAATATATACATATATATGCATGCATGTGTATATTTATATACACAAACAAATATATATATATATATACTTACACTCACACACGTATGTGTGTACGTATATACATGTAGGTACGCTCAAAAGATGATAACATCTTTTTCTCCACTGTCACACACTATATATATAAAGTAACATTTCATATCTTAAGGGAAAATCAAATGTTTGATTGTAAAGTTCTTAAATTGATACAGAATGTTACAGATCGAATGTGCCTGTATTACGTAAGAAAACAACCACGATGAAATAATTTTATTGTCAGCTCTATATTTTATGGAAAATTTATTTCATGCTAGTTTTGTAAGATGTATTATCATTCGTAATCTCATATCAACTGTTATGTGTTTTGCTTATATTGCAATCTTTTCATGTTATTTGTATTTTTGTTATTGTGATATTCTGATATAAAACTTTGTTTCACAATACAGCAGTTAATATTTCTGTAAATATCTATAGACCACTATTTACAATAATATTAATATTTGAAGATTTTTATCATGGTCGATTTGGTAATAAATTTCGGATGATTTCGCCTTTGTTTGGGTTTTTGCTACGCTTTGTCTTCCCTACATTTCGATTAAAGGCACCAGATATTTTTCTCGTTTGCATCTTAAGATTAAAAATAATATAGCAGATAGAATCTTATCGTATCCATAATTTAATAAAGCTTTATTTTATTGGATGTGTATGTAATTATGTCCCTGGTAATGCGTATTATCAGATCTATAGTTTTATTATCGAATATTTAATGCAATATTTCAAACCAACTGTAACTGTAGTTTTTGCAACTGAAAATACAAATGTGCTAAATATAATTGTTTCTACATTTGGCACTAAACCAGTAATTTGAATGGAAAGGGGAAGTCGACTGAATCGACCCCAGTGCGTTACTGCTACTTTGTTTTATCGATCCCGTAAGGATGAAAGGTAAAACTAACCTCGGCGGGATTTGAACTCAGAACTTAAAGGACCATAAATAAATATTTCAAGGCATTTTGTCCGACGCTCTATTGGTTCTGCCAATCCACGCCAAATATAACATATGTTTTCGGTGTGACCTTTTATAGTACAGAAAATGTTGAGTATATTTATACATCTCCCGTAGATGGTATGTTAAATTACATAGCGAGCATCCCTTAACTGTGGACTCAGCACCGCCAAACGTGAAATAAGTTCGCTTTGTAATCATTAGATAATGGGTTCTGTCGCACTGCGATGCGTCTTGGACAAGTGTTATTTACCTTAGACTCTGGCCAACCCAAGCCTTGTAAGTGAAATCCGTCAGTCAAACGTTTCACACACCGTCATGGTCAATCTCTATGAAATTATGTTAGGTATACACGAATTCGTAGAATATGTAGCCACTTACACATTGATTTCATTAGCAGGCTCTGTGTTCCTCAAAAAACTGCAACGCCCATCGTAGAAACAGTCGGCGGTCCATTGCATCTCCTCACTGATTTTGCATTTCAACAGTAGCTATGATAATGGCAAAACAGGAAGACAAATACACACAGTTGTAATCTGCCTCCATGTCGAATAAATCTTACTGCTAAATGGTTTATATAATGGAACATTGGATCGTTGTCCTGCAGTGCTAAACTAAACGTCTTCTATAAAAGGTTGCTTATGTAAATGATAGCTGACGTAAGCTCTCTATACTATATGGAATATTCAACTGAATCACTCAATAACTTATGGTTATATAATATGTATTTCGAGAATACCACATCAGCCTGAAGAGCCATCCACGAAACCTCGATATAACTGCCATCAATTCTTTCGGAAAATAAAACTTATGCTCTGCGTACATGGATTGGGTGCTCTTTTACTCAATGTTTTTATGTTCTATGAACGCATGTATATAGATCCATGTTTTCTCTCTCTCTCTCTCTCTCTCTCTCTCTCTCTCTCTCTCTCTCTCTCTCTCTCTCTCTCTCTCTCTCTCTCTCTCTCTCTGTGATCATATCATCATTGTATTAATACAGCTTGAAAGGAGAGTCTTTAAACATATATATAAAATGTAGTTAATTAATCGGCATATGGAAGGAACATAGAAATTACGCAGAAACACACATATTTACATACGTGCGCGTGTTTGTGTACGAATGTACTTATAAATATTAAGTTAAGTCATGAAAGGATGTAGTCTGACTCTTGTGAACTTTATAATAAATATGTTATGTCATCAGCGTAAAATATATTCCGGTCTTCTTTCCGCATGTCAGTTCAATAAAGGCCGCAGCCTCCCTCCCCTTGTTCTAAGAGAATTTGATATCTCCATTACAAGTCACGTCAACGTACAATAAGATTTATACAGTCGTCATTGCAATGAGTAACAACTCTTGGTAACTCTTTGCAGATAGGTGAACTAAGCTGTTAAGCTGTATGTCTTTGCCACGCAAATAACCCACCACCGACAGTATCTCTAGATTATAAACTAGTGCACTTAAATACATGCTGTAACTTTGATAAAATAATATATTCATGAAAATAATATACACAAACAATAATATCGTATAAAACTCCATACTGCTGATTCATACATACCTGTTTATATAAATATATTTAGTTACTTATAAAGGCATCGATTCTCTCGCTATATCATGAATTGCAAA
Source organism: Eledone cirrhosa (assembly GCA_964016885.1). Classification (NCBI taxonomy): domain Eukaryota; kingdom Metazoa; phylum Mollusca; class Cephalopoda; order Octopoda; family Eledonidae; genus Eledone; species Eledone cirrhosa. The sequence goes on from OZ024748.1 coordinate 57,570,076, forward strand.
GTTTTTAGAAAAAAATATAACCGCCGGAAGGATTATAGGAATAGACTCCACGTTCTAAAGTATTTTAGATAGTAATCCTAATTCTAGAAGCATTATAGAAATAGATTTTAGTTTCTGGAAAGATTATATGACTAATGGCCAAAGAAAAACAAAAACAAAAATGTAAATCTGCCAACTATTATAACTGACTAGACACATGTAGACAACTTGCAAGCTTAAATCAAATATATTAACTATGAAAATCAATAGTGAAGTAATATGATATAAAATCCTGTAAGATGAGTAGGTCGTAGATATAATAGGATATGAAATATTGATGGCTGTGAGTTAATACATGCATATGTAAAGTTATAGATATTTAGTACGTATTTATTTTCCCTTCCCTTAGATTTTGCTTCATAACTCAATCCGACTAGCGTATTTGGACGTTTTGGAATTAAATATTAGCTAATGACGATCAGAAATAATAGCCTGAGAGTGTTGAGAGAAAATACTATTTAGTAGAGAATCAGTAATACTTCTATTCTTCGATTAAGTATGATCGAATGTGCGTGAAACACTGTTAAACTTGACACAGGATTGATGCTTTATATCGGATGGTTAGAGTTCATAATGGTAATCATCTCCAATTTCACACAACGAAGCCACGGAATACAAATATATGCTAATGTTATTTACGTTCAATTACTCTTAGACTTTTTCTCATGGCACATGAACTTATACTGTCAACAGAATCACATCTCTCGGCACTTTAACAATGGAAGTATGTAAAATAATGATATAACAACTCAAGTTAATTCTTTTTGTTCTGACTCAGTAAGTTCTTATTTTGCGATGGAAATGTGATCTGCTATTTCACTAGAGCATAATACCGTGTCTGTGTTTTTATTAGTTAATTTGATGAGGAATGATGCATTCCTTAGTCCTGCCCTTTCAACCCGTTCATAAGTAGGGAAACATGTGATAAAGTTGCCTTCCTCGATAGCCCTGTGTCATTGATTGTCCATTAGATTTAACGTCATTAAATCTGACACCCGGACACACACACACACAGACAAGTCACACACACACATGTGTGAGTGAGTTTCTTCGCAGTATAAAAGGCGCTGTGTGGGTAATTTCCTGTTTTCTACGCTTGTTTGAGATGTTCTGTCTTTGGACATCACCATAGTTGACCCGTGTCCCCCTGTATTGGTTATTCTCCACTCGCTTTCATTTGTCTATATTAACACTACAAGAAAAATATACACAGCCGTTCTACTCTTTATACAGATTTTTTTTGAAGCGTCTTTGCATTCCCAGCCTCAGCTGCGCCAATTAGCTTAATATCATTCACAAATTGTACACCTGTAGTTTATAGACCATATCATTCGGAACACATTTACTAGGCTCCCTGCATAGCCTACAATGTGATTTTGAGACGATAATGAATATATTGCAGTGAAATTCCTGTTTCCTACTCAGCTGGTTATTGTTTTTAAGAGCCTTCTATGAATGACCAAATAAAATAATCTCTCCAATTAAGTTGTGCTGAGCCGTAGAACGAAATTGGATGCTGAGCAATCCGCAGTGTTGGTCGTCATTTTTTTCTAACCCCCTACAACGCTTCATACTTATTTAAACATGAAGAAATGTTAGCTAATTGTTGTTAGAATCACAAGGATCCACAGAGACGGTGTTGTTAAAATTATAATTTCAGTGTTAAGCAGACATAAAATCTATGGAATGCATAGTGAAACAGTTGAATCCAAGAAAGCAAATAGAAAACAATAGAAACCAACAATGTATATAAAGTAAAGAGGAAAAGATGTTTAACGTAACGGGAAGAACCCATTGCCAGAGAATCGGGAATACATCTAAATAATTTGAGTCAATATCAGAATAGGGAGATAAACTTTAAGAAAATTCTCATTGTGAAAGATATTGAACGTAATAGTGAATTCCAACAAAAGTCTTGCCTACAGCCATACCATATAACCTTTCAGTAGCCAGTTAGAATTATAGATATATAGATTCTCAGTTAAGAGATAAATGGCCTGGACTTGATCAGATCACTGAACCAATTTGCAGATACAAATAATTCATTATTTACCTGGTTGTTAATTACATATGCCATCAACTCGATCAAGCTGTTAATTTAAGTAAATTAACACGATATTTAGAAAGCTGATAGACATATACTTGGTTTATCACATTTATTTAGCAGAACATAAACACGCACATATATAAATATATACGAACATATACACGGATATAAACGTAAGCCATTAAGGATTTATTGGAAGGAAACGAGTGCATTAGCTACTAATTTACCATCCATATTCATGATTAACGATCATAAATATAGGTTGAGAATGTGTCTAGTAAAGTTAACAGCATTATATTGAAGATAGCAAACGTTGTTGCATATCGTAAACTCGTTTAATAAGGATTATTAAATTTTTGTAGTCACACAACGAGATTCTTAACATTGTAATCGATTAACTCATAAATAATGTATTATACTTAACGGTTTTACTGAAGTGACTCAGGCCTTCGGTTATTTATTTATGTTTATACCAGATAGTCGATCGCTATAACAACATATTACAATTAAGACTATTATTATTGCCATTTTATTTAGGACAATAACATTTGACACACACAGGCAGACAGACAGACTCAGATACATACATACACGATGGCTGCCCTCTCGTTATTGAGTATGGCTATTGCACGATATACCATTATTAATAATTATTAATTAATTCTATCGTGCAATGCTTGTGCGTGAAGATATTTTTTAAAGTGAGGAAAGACTGTGCACGGAAACAATCCCACTCTCTGAGCGACAGTAGCTATAACCCGAAAAGAAAAGATCAACATCATCGGTAACTACTGAGCCGCAGGTTTTATATCGGAGTTATCCCAGTTGTTTGAGTTGACTGCTACTAGAAGAATGCCCTGACAAAGGCTAGGGGTCCTTCACTCCCAGTGGTTTAACCGCGCGATCGGGTGTCCAGCCCGACTTTTTCTATGTCCCTGCGCATATACATACACATGTACCCATGTATATACACATATACATACATATGTACATATGTATATACATATTTACACACTTTTAGATGGCCGTTGACTCTTATGAGTTCTTCCGTCCTTTGATACAAACATAGATACATACATACAAAGATACATACATACATACATAGATACATATATATATATATATATATATATATATATATATAACGAATGAGGTGTGGTAAGGAACCAGATGGACCATAACGCACAAAAGTACTCAATACTTAGAGTATTAGAGTGGGTAATAGGAAAATGTCTGACCCCGACGGCAGAGCCCAAGGCGTTTCGACGGCTGTATGCAGAAATAGCCGTCGAAACGGCTTGAGCTCTGCCGTCGGGGTCAAACATTTTCTTATATATATATATATACAGAGTGTCCCAAAATTGTATACACATTTTCAATAGCAGTACAGGCAACATTTATTAGAATGCATAGCCTCTGTGCATATATGGTTTTGGACAACCTGTATATATATATATATAAACGGAAAAAATGAAACGAAATTTCATTTCTCACTCTTAGTAGGGCTGTTACTTAAATATAAGTATGTATACGTACATACCTATATGTATACAGACGTACAGTAGTATGTGTGTGTATATATATATATATACATACATGCACACATATATATATGTACGTATGGATTCACCAAACATTTATTATAATGCTCGGTGTGTTTGTAAACAAACATACCGTATTAAGCCGTAGTGTCTAGCAACCATCATTGCTCATTTGTTCAACACTGACAAAGGAACGCTGTACTAGTTTCAAGTTTATTAGCTATCGTCAGCAACGTATACCTTCCTGCCAGATGGTTGAACGTCTGAAAGTATATACTTTCCTTATGCATATTAACGGCTGAGCAGCCTAATTTGCATATCGAGTGAGTTAATCGGCCGGGGTACCGAACACGATAAACGGAAAAAATGAAACGAAATTTCATTTCTCACTCTTAGTACAGCTGTTACTTAAATATAAGTATGTATACGTACATATATGTATACAGACGTACAATAGTATGTATGTATATATATATATATATATATATATATATATACATACATGCACACATATATATATGTACGTATGGATTATATATATATATATATATATATATATATATATATATATATATATATATATATATATAGGGTTGACACCCACCGAAGGATTTTGCAAATGTGCTTAATATTCATAAACGACGAGATGAAATATACACATAACCCCAGGTTACCAATTACCCAGAAAAGCGCCTGTAACATCATCTGGATCACATCATTTCGGCTGTAGTCTTGTTCTGATTGTGTGAACATTGATAATGCAAACAGATCATATCGATCTGATGTTGAGAAAATAGGATATAGCAGTTATATAGATGTTCGTTATGCACCTGAGAGCGAGAAGATGCAATTGCTCAAATCGGCGTAGAATAAGGGAATCTAATATATCGTGTACACGAAATGGAAATTTGAAGGAACAGCCCAGTGCTGGAACAGTATCCCACCTCATTACATCACATAAGTTTGTAGTCATCTTACTCGGTATATCGTTTGTAAAATGACATACCTAATCATTGCAATTCAACGCCAGGATTTCTGAGAATAAACGCTCTCACCCTCTCTCTCACTCTTTCTCACTCTTTCTCACTCTTTCTCACTCTCACTCACTCTTTCCCACTCTCTGTCACTCTCTCTCACTCTCTCTCTCTGTCTCTCTCACTCTCTCTCTCTCACCCTCTCTCTCACTCCTCGCTCTCTCTATGTATGTATATATATCATGGCTGCCCCCACGTTATCGAATATGGCCATTGCACGATATACTATTATTAATAATTATTGTGGATTGGCAGTATCGGTAGAGAGTCGGACGCTATGCTTTCCAGCATAGTTACATCCCTTTACGGTCTGAGTTCAAATCCCGCCGAGGTTCACTTTGCCTTTCATCCTTACGGGGTCGATAAAATAAAGTACCAGTAATGCACTGGGTAATTGATGGCCTTGTGCCAAAAGTAGAAACAATTATTAATAATTATTAATTAATTCTATCGTGTAATGCCTGTGCGTGAAGATAGTTTTTAAAGACTGTGCACTGAGACAATCCAACCCTTTGAGCGACAGTAGCTATAACCTGAAAAGAAAAGATAAACATCATCGGTAACTACTGAGCCAAAGGTTTTATATCGGAGTTATCCCAGTTTCTTGAGTTGGCTTCTCCTAGAAGAATGCCCTGACAAAGGCTAGGGGTCCTTCACTCCCAGTGGTTTAACCGCGCTGTACATGTGTATATACATATTTACACACTTTCGGATGGCCCTTGACTCTTATGAGTTCTTCTGCCCTTTATCAGGTTTTTTTTCCCGCAGGGTTTCCCAAATCCCCCTCCTCACCAAGTAAACTTGCCGGTTTGGTCACCGACGACCCGACCATGCGACAGGTTGTACTGGGTTACATGTTACCAGTAGCCTCAAGAGTGACTCGACATATATATATATATATATATATATATATATATATATATATTGTTATACTTTGGGAGGGTCATGTTGCCAATAAGAAACACACGCACCACAGCTTTCACTCCAATTTATAATAAATTGGAGTGAAAGCAACTGGTGCGTGTGTTTCTTATTGGCAACATGACCCTCCCAAAGTATAACAATATCGGTTTCAACACATGTTTTCAGATAAAGACTCTTGGTAAACAAATTCAGAAACGAAATAAATATATATATATATATATATATATATATATATTCTCTAAAGGGAACATTTCGTCGATATTTTACAAAATAATGGATTATTTTAGTGAAGGCGTGTGACTGAGTGGTTAGAGAATTGGATTCGCAATCGTAAGGTTGTGAGTTCGATTCCTGGACCAGGCGATGCGTTATGTCCTTGAGCAAGACACTTTATTTCACGTTGCTCCTTCTACCTGGAGTTGCGACCGATAGATAGTATTAGCAATTGGAAAGACCAACGGAAACATTGTTCCCTCGGTCGGATTTGACGAAAGTCGATCGATTTCTAATATATATTCTCTAAAGGGAACATTTCGTCGATATTTTACAAAATAATGGATTATTTTAGGAGATAATGCTCCCGTGATATATTTACTTACTATTAGGTATTTAATCAATAAAAGCACTTCTCTAGTCATTGTCTTTTCTTAAATCTTTTGCAAGTTTTAGTGTTCAACACGAATTAATGAATAGCGTGTGTATATATGCTTCTCTGCAGGATCGTTTGAGTATATGTACACGCACGCAGGCATGTATACATGTGCTAAAATGGATAGACAGAGAAAAAATTGTTGCATCATCAAATCGATCTATCTATATATGCCTTTGTTTATTACACAGGCAGAGATAGATAGATAGATAGATAGAATCACTTACATACATTCGTGTACGTATGTGTATATTTCAGTATAGCCTAATTTAATACTTCCTCTTCCCGTCGAGGAAGATATTTTCTTCGTGTTACTGAATAACCAAAGCAATGACACACAAACCCCAAACAAATACATACATATATAGATACACACTTGCCAACTCACTTACACTCAAAAGCTCAGAGCATTTTATTGATAGTCTATTGAATATCTGACACATCACAATTTCTGCATTAGCAAATTATTTCAACTACTACAAGTCGTATGCATCACGACTCTTCAATTTTGACGAGACACTAATGAAATCAATGTCTCAACTATACAAAGAAGATTCAGTAGGGGAATTAGACAAAGTGATGTGCTGTGATGTGCTGTTAGCCATATTATAATACTCTACTATTTAAAAAAAAGTTTTATTGTCATAGTTTAATTTTCACTTCCCTGTTTATTTTTCTATCGATCATAATGCTGTAGGTGCCAAAATGTCTGACGTACCAATATCCAACTTAAAAAAAAATGAAATTTAAGAATAAAAATACAACAGAAACATGCTGGATTATTATTATTGTTGTTCCTGTTGTTGTTGTTGTTAGGGCGGTGGATTGCCAGTATCGGTAGAGGGTCGGATGCCATGCTTTGCAGCATTGAGTTACGCCCCTTTATAATCTGAGTTCAAATCCTGCCGAGGTTAGCTTTGCCTTTCATCCGTACGGGGTCGATAAAATAAAGTACCAGTAATACACTGGGGATTTGCTGGCCTTGTGCCAAAAGTAGAAACAATTACTATTCTTATTTTTATTACAACAGCAGTGAAGCTCATTATTCCTTGATTACACGTATTGTTTACTTTCATTCCTGCTAATGTTCCGGTGTGCTGAGGTAGAGCCATATTACGTATATTGTGCAAAAGTCCTTGTATGTATTTATAATATATATTTGTCGGTACTTGTTTAAGATCATTCAGGAAATTATTATGGGGTTTGATTCGGTTTTCAATACCCGACATACGGGTATATTTATTTTATAAGTCTATAATTGGAGTATATCGCTAAATTCAATAAAGTGTCAATGTCATCTGCTAGACTTGATACATCGATGAGCAGATCATTGTTACCAATATCTTGGCAAATTTCTTTTTATCTTTCCGTAAGTACCCTAAACAAAATTTCCTTAACGTTTTTGAAAATGGTATCCCGTTAGTTCCAGCTAATCGTCTGAACTGTAAACATATGTATAGTTCTGTTAATCGTAACGTTCACACTGCGAGATACCAGGTCAGGTGAATACTTCAGTAATTACAACATGTACGCTATGCACCCGGAAATATCTGTGGACTTGCAGCGTGGTGATAATTGGAAAGCTGGAAATGAAATGGTTAATAGTTTCTGTGTATAGACAGCTTAGTTTGTAGCTGATATTCACGTCTTGTTTTAAACATTTTATTTTAGTAATAATTTAGTTAAGAGGCTATTAACGTCGTTGAGCTGAACTCGTACCTTATTTATGAGCTAAACATTTTTCTCAGTACCATCTTGCAGACTGCTTATCGCATAGGAATTCTTCTGTTTTAATCCGTCTTTGTGTTATCTTGTTTTACATTATTATTTAACTACAAGGGTAATCACAAAAGTAAGGTCTCCAAAGCGATGGGGACGCAGAGAAACTGTTAGTGCGGCTGTTGGCAACACTGTTGTGATTGGTGCTTCCTTCACTCCCAAACAAGCATGCGCGCGCTTCGCTGGGATGCTCAATCTTGGTTTGGCAGCCGTTGAGAAAGGAGCTCCCGTTGAGCGCTACCGCCAAGTGCGAATTTAGCGCAGTTATTATATAGAGGGCAATCCCAAAAGTAAGGTCTCCTTCCGAGGAAAACGTGCGTAAAGATCGGCAGATGCCATCTGCATTTTGGTTCCTGAGGTTTCCCGAAGCACTATCCACAGGATTTTAACGGAAAAGTTGCAATATCGGAAGTTGCAATATCGGAAGGAGACCTTACTTTTGGGATTGCCCTCCTAGTTCTCATCTAAAGCTTATTCCACAATAGCTATAGGAAAATAATTAGTTTCCTTTAAGAAAAAAAAAAAAAAAAAAAAAAAATTAAAAGTTAAACGTGTGGTTTTCTTGCTGTCATGTTATACTATCCAGACCACATTTGTTTACTTTAGATAAAGTATAACTTTGTATAAAGGTGGTATGCTCTGACCACATCGGCTTTAGTATAAGTGCATTATAAACTTAGTGAGTAGTCTCCTAATATTAATATCTTGAAATTTCATAGACATTGTTAGCACGGCTAAATACATTATATGGACAATCTTAATTCTGGTATTCTGTGATGTGTATCTGATATTAACTTCTTTAGTTTTCTGTGGTTAGGTATGTTTTATATAATTCACACTTTAATTTCCGTATGGTGTATCTTAGTAATTTTAATTTATCTTCTTCTCCTTTCAAGTATTTGTCGAGATTGTTACTTATTTTTCTTATTCGAACCTTTTGAGTTTGAATTCATATTAAGTTGCACTTCGACATATTGATATTTCAACAATGATGTCATATAAAACAGCCACTTCTCAGTTTATTTTTATCTTTTCAATCGGTTCTAAACCCCATCTGTCATGACTGGGGTATCTGTAAACCTGTCAATCCCACCTTTGTTTATATCAGGGTCGTCTGTCCATTCATCAATTGTAAAATTCGCCCTTTAAATCCATCCATCCTGCCTACTCTTCAGTTTTACAGACTCAATACAAGACCACATCTCCATCTATATTACTGCTCTGTCCAGTTGGTCATCGTTCTACCCGTCATCTCTACATTGACATAAGAAAGCAGACATAGCCGAAATTATAAAACGATTAGTCTTTTAATCTCATTTCACGCCTGCAAAACAATAATAGCCCACATGTTTCTTGCTATTAAAAATATAATAGTCAACAAACAAGAAACATTGAGAAAAGACATTACCCCCTACCCTAATAAAAAGCAACAACACCAACGAAATAGAACTGTTAATGCACATTTACTTTTGGCAAGCATCCTATCTATATCTTTCGGAAACAATAAACAGATTTTTAATTGTGCTGTTGTCTCTCAACTTCAAACGGAGAAGACTGTCTGAATGGTGAACCGAAAAACAATAATTTTAAACATTATTATAATAGTTGTAACATAAAATATAAAGAAGTCAGTAATAACAAAAAAAATGCAACTCCAATTATAATGAAATAAAGAATTATAGCAAATAAATATATAGAAAAGATTCTATTATGAACAGGAAATGAAGCCGACATATCTTTTGAGTTTTTTGCCAATACAATAATTACAAAATTATTCGACTTCAATATCTGAAAGTCACATCTATTTATGTACAAAAGACATGAGATCTAAATTGTCTGTCCATCAGTCTATTTCGTTCAATATCTGTCTGTATGTCTGTCCGTCTGTATGTATGTGTTGCTGCCAATCTGTTTATATACCTATCTATATAAATATTTAGCAACCACTCTCTATGACTGCCTATATTTTTGTTTGACTCTCGATAGGAAGAACAAAAGAAGATATATGGCAAGAGGTATGTGAATTCTATTATAACTAAAAGGCTATACAGTGAATCAAGTGCCAGTAATTTCGTGCTTAACTGCACATGTCAATAACCTTTTGACGAGTGAGACTTATCCCCAAACTCTCGGATGTCCAGCCAGTGACGCCGCTATATATACATATAAGCTCATACACACATATATACGTGCGCGCGCGCACACACACATACACACATATATATATATATATATATATATCAGTGGCGAAGGGTAACCTGGAAAGCAGAGCATGTAGTCCAATCGCCATGGCGGAAAGTGAGGTTGTACAGCCTACCCCCCCATTTCCCTCTAAACGACCCTCCCAGTCAAAGCCGCATGTAGTGTTATCTAGTGTGTGTGTGTGTATGTGTTATCTTTTTATGTGTCTACGATTTAGAAAGCAGCCAAAATTCTGCTTGCTTCAACCGACGCAATTGATCAACTCAAGACTCTATAACGCATGCGCAGACCCCTCGCCCCTGATATATATGCATATATTTATATAAACCATATATTTGACATAATCTACGTGCAACTGCCCCTATTGCGAATAACGTATTGTGTACATTTTGATTCCCTGGGCTTATGTTCAGATATTGTCTCATAGATTGACAAATGTGAGCAGTTGGAGCCGTAATGAATAGCATTCCTGTTTACTAATAAATACGCACATAGACGCACACAGACATACACAACACCCATACACAGCATCCACCCACCCACGTGTTTGAGCTTGTATAACTCATATGCCACCAATCTCAATTAGAGCTATGTAAATATATGGTGTGATTAATATCAATAGATAGGTGGAATCTCTCTCTCTCTCTCTAATATATATATATATATAACTGAACAAAAAAGAAAAACGAACACAGACATATACATGTATGTGTTCAAATCGTAATGGACCAGAATCGCTAAGGTGAAAAAATACTAACTACAGACAATAGGGTTTTCTAGACTCAATTTAAGAATAAATAAATAAAAATAAATACAAACCAGTATTGTGGTAACTACCCATCACCCGGACGGTTTTTGATAGAACCGTTTCGCAATATTATTTGTGAAGAGGTTTATCAAATTCCTAGCTCATCAGCGGGTGAAGAATTAGAATCCTGATCACTTCTAAATAAAATAAAGAACTGGATAGTGTGTGTATATGTAACGCACATGGTTTTCGAACTTAGAGCGTCGCGCAGACTCACGCCACGTTAATTCGTAGAGCTAATTCAAATGTCGTGTAGACCCGGCTGCTAGTTTTAGTGGCGTGAGTCTGCGCGACGTGTTAAATTCGAAGATCATGTGCGTTACATATACACACACTATCCAGTTCTTTATTTTATTTAGAAGTGATCAGGATTTTAATTGTTCACCCGCTGATGAGCTAGGAATTTGATATACCTCTTCACAAATAATTGTTTCTACTTTAGGCACAAGGCCAGCAATTACCAGTGCATTACTGGTACTTTATTTTATCGACCCCGTAAGGATGAAAGGCAAAGTCAACCTCGGCGGGATTTGAACTCAGATCGTAAAGGGACGTAACTATGCTGGAAAGCATGGCGTCAAACCCTCTACCGATACTGCCAATCCATCTACCTCTTCACAAATAACATTGCGAAACGGTTCTATCAAAAACCGTCCGGGTGATGGGTAGTTACCACAATACTGGTTTGTATTTATTTTTCTTGATTTATTCTTAAAATGAGTCTAGCAAACCCTATTGTCTGTAGTTAGTATTTTTTTCACCTTAGCGATTCTGGTCCATTACGATTGGAACACATACATGTATATGTCTGTGTTCGTTTTTCCTTTTTGTTCAGTTATACTATACGCCTCGGAAAAACCTTTTTCCTAGAGCTAATTTGACTGTAATGAGACTATTTTGAGTTTCTAACACAATACATGCCTTTTATATATATATATATATATATATATATATATATATATATATATATATATATATATATATATATATATTATTCCGGCTCTTTACAGTTTAATTCAAATCCTCTCGAGGTCAATTTCGACTTTTATACCACCAACAGAGATACATAAACATATCAGTTACTTAACAGGGTCAACAAATTAAAATATTCGTGGTGTTCTGTAGTCGATATCAATTTGAAACATTGAGTGCTTGTACAAAATATGTACAAACACTGAAGGCCTCACATTAAGATTATAGCTGGCAGGGACATGAGATGATATTTTCATTATCTATTAAAATAAACTGCCAAAGTCAATTATAATTTAAAAACGAAAATTGTATTGAATAAATAATGAATGAAAATTTCTTCAATATTCATACTTCACTGCTAACAAAATTGTAATAAAATTATATATTTATTTTATCTAATTCTTGAATATGCATACATAAAATATTAATGCATTTGAATTTTATGTCCCTAACCGCGATGGTTTCCACAGATGATGAAAGCATATTGTAAGTTAAGGAATGGTTAATTTTATTATTTAACATTCGCCTAAAACATTTAAATAATAATATCATCGTATAATTTAAGGTGCAAGCATAAAACCATTTTTATATCATGTAACTTCGCAAATTGATGTTTGTCCTATAAAAAATGGAACCAACGATATTTTATCGTGCATTAAAATATTTCATTCTAATTTTGTACAGGCAATTATTTTAAAATTATCTCTCGGTTAAAAAGTATTATCATTTTATTTAAATATCAATATAATTAATATTGGAGTTAGAATGGACCTCCACTCGTTGTTCGATCATCGGAATATCTTGCTCATGAAATTACGTACAAGAGAACTAAAAATTCCAAAGACATGTGCACACTTAACTGAATTTCCGGTGAGCTTCAGTGTGACACATTGCGACTATATAATTTACAGGCGCAATCCATCCGACGAGCATCCAAACAGTTACCATTTACCAAATTTAACATGGAAAAGTACATGGCAATCGTGCTAGTTACGATGCAATGTCGCAGTACTTGGAACAATGCATGCGAAGTGAACTTCTTAAATATACGGCCATGCTGCAGTCATTCACTTACTAATATATTGCAATTGATATTACAATATATATTACAATATATTATTATTCATTATAATATTATGATATTTTGTTTTTCCTTTTCTTATGCATAATCTGCCCCCCACCCATTTCTCTTCAATATGGGAAATTTAATTTTTATTTTATTCTATTTCCCGTTTGGAATTTTTTTCTTACTTGTCTCACTTTTATTACTTCTACCCCTGCTTCTCATGGTAGCAGCAGGTTAATATGTAATTCCACTGTGTGCCAAAATACGAATTTTGGCAATGAAAACTTTTACTCAAAGTTGAAATAACCTGTTTAAGAAGCCCGCAAGGTGTGTTGGCTGGTTATGTCTGCAGCAATGCCTTTGGCATTTTGTTCATGGAGCACAGACGAAACACCATTCTCACTTAGGTATAGAGTCTTTCAACCTCTCCCTTTCCCTCTTTCTTTCGTCGCTTAACAATCCAAATCCTTGTTTCATAAATTCTAAGCAGAAAATTGGTGTTTATTAAAAGATCTCCCCAAGGAAGTTTTTTCTGTTAAAATCTGAAGAAAAACTTGAAAATTTAATCTGTCACCTAATCCTTGTGCTGATTTCTCACGCAATTTTATTTACATCGACACATTTTACTCACGCAAATTTTCTCTACGGAAATAAAGAAATCTGATAATTTTCTCAAATGCGATTAATAAAATGTTATATTCTAAGCTCTATACACTAGACTATGATAAGAAATAATTTGAAATTTTCGTACGCATAATATAGAATGATACAATACTTAGTTAAAAGATAAACTTAACATGGAAAGAGAGAAAGAAAATGAAACGAAGATGCTATTCAATAATCATAATTATCAATAAGCCTGTTGTATTTGTTGTAGTTGTTTAGTTCCATCTCCACGTCAACTATGGCCGAGCAAACAATTTATGAATGTCATTCACGCTGTGACTATGTGTCATATCTACAAACGTAGTGCATGAAGAGCAGCATAAAACAGTGTTTTCTACGTTTGTTTAAAATATGTGTAGTAAATGGTATAGGGGATGAATTGACAGCCATTAGAGCGTTGGATAAAATTATTTGCTGTATTTGTTTCAGACCCATAAGTATAATGTTCGTATTGATCAACTTAGAATTTCACACTTTCCTGCTCGATAAATAAAGTAGCGATCCATGTAGTATGGTCGATTCTTCCTCTTTGCCAATGTGTTTCTCTAGCAATTCCTCCCTCCTCTATATCTATCCACTTATCAAAACGACGACGTCAGTATTTAGATCTGGAGGGTTCAGTATCTGTCGGGTTTAAATACCCAAGTATATCACCACTGGGCCTCAACAACTTGATCAGGCGTTCAAGGCCCATGACCCGGGGATGGATTAACTAATTTTATGGGGATATGTAGTTTCTATTTCCAGTAAGTGATTCATACTACGTGTGTCATTACCTTTTGATATCTAGAAATACATTTATCGATGTAGTACACTAAGGTGTTAGTTTAGGGAAATTAGCTGCTATCTCTAGCTATAAGATTAGGCCTCCTTTCCCATTGACTGCATACTGTATTTTTGTTGAATAATTGCGTATATGTTGTATGGCCTGAGAATTAAATAAGAAAGTATATTTTCTTGTCTGCAACATAATAAATTGTCAATAGGAGGTATATTTGTTGTCGTGTTGTTTAGCTCCAGGTCAGACTGACTGAACTGCCATATGATTAAAGCCATTCACGCTGAGACTGTCTTGTCACTCTAGAGATATGTAGAATTACATTGCTCAATTAATTCCTACACACATTTACACTGACAGGGTGTTTCAGTATCTTGAGAGTTTGCTGCTTTTTCTAACAGGTCTAGCTATCATATAAATGTTTCCTTGCTGGTTGGTGAATAGTAGTGTGGTCACAGCAACCGTAAGAAAAGTAGATACCACGAATCAGATGTTCTTTGACCAATATCAATTTAAGGATTGAGGGAAATAGCAGAAAATAACTCCACTGTCAGAGAATGCTTCACATACAATAACAATGAGCACGATACTTTATTTTGGGGACAACTAAAATTGCTTCTTCAAGTCAGAAGAGACTGTGTTTTGTCCGGATAGTTTAATAGGCGCATTAGCTGTGTCATCCTCTATTTTAAGATAAGCAAATACTGCGGCTTGTACGGCCGATTCCTCTTTGCAACGGTCACCGCTGAGACCTCAGACCTCCTCGGACGCAGTACACTGACCTTCTGCCTATAATCGGAATGGCTCCAGCCCGTCAGAGGAAAGAGACCCGCAATGTGGGCTGGCTGTAGCAGCGGGTGTCACTGGCCATTGTCCGCGGCAATGCCATGGTCATTTTACTCGCAATGTGCAGCGAAACACAACTCTGACTTGCACTCTCTTCCTTTACCTCTTTGTTTTGTTGCTTAATTATTCTTTCCTTTCTTTTCATCTCATTTATAGTCTTTTGCAATGCTTACTGTTTCCTTTGATTTAATTTTATTGATCTGTTTCTTTTGTATATTTCTTATTCATTATATATATTATATACCGTATTTCCCGGCGTCGAAGGCGCTACTTTTCCCCTAAAATAAGTCTAAAAAATCTACCATATGTCCTGGAGACCGAATATTGTTTATTTATTTCAAATTTTGGGTTGTCAAAATTAGCGTGCGTCTTCGTGGACGGGAAATACGGTACATATTGTTTATATATACAAAAATATAGTTAGGCATGATTTGTGTGAAATTTAACCTCTATTTCTAGCAACATAATAAATTGTCAATAGGAGGTATATTTGTTGTCGTGTTGTTTAGCTCCAGGTCAGACTGACTGAACTGCCATATGAACAGACATTCTCTAGTTTAAACGAATACACAAGTTTTTTGTTTTTTTTCATTTAATAGTTTGACATTGTGAATGCACTATCACGAATATAAATTGTTACTTAAAAATATTAACAAGATTAATACCAATCACGACACGAAAAAAAAAAGGTACAAACTTAGTATTTTTTTTTGTCAAACTTTGAGATTAACATGAAATCGAATTCATGATCAAATCGTTCAGTGTAGATAGAAACAGTCAGTTAGAGGAGTATAATTACACAACAGGAATCTTTGAATTCTGGTTGCCATATTTAAAGTCGTTCTAAACTTTATGGACAAAACGTGTTTGAGAATAGCAAACATGCCTTTAGTTAGGAGGAGAAACACTTATAATTTCACTTTTCCTAGTATTACCTTCTAAATTTGATGAATTTTCCATTCTATTATTCTGATCCGTGACATACGCAGAATGTATCTCTTAATTGATTCTTATCAACCGGAACATTCAATATTACCAACTTCATTCCATTCCCTGAATTTTGTCTCATATCACATACTTTACTTATTACATTTGCAACCGTTATTATTATTATTATTATTATTATTATTATTATTATTATTATTATTAACTATTTTACTAAACCCGGCAAGGTAATGTTGTTAGTGAAGACATTAAACACAACTGAATCGAAAACGACAACGTTATCAAAAGTAAAACTAAAACCTAAAAGGCAACAACAACAGCAACAATGAGGACTATGACGATGACCAAAACAATAACAACAGGAACAAGGATGTCGACGACGATATAACCACAACAACAACGACGACAATAAAGGCAAACAAGTAACATAATATCAACAACGTAACACAACGCAAGTCGATAAAAGTTGATTTCGTATGAGAAAATGCTTAAAGATATAAACTGTATTGTCTCCTCCCCCGAAACTAATATAACAGAAATGGAAAAAAATATAAAATTCGTGACATTGCCAATGGTAGTAGTGAAAAGAAAATCAGTTATTCAGAATCAATTTTCAGTAAAACTTTCAGAATCTGTTTTTCTTTAAAAGCAAACTAGAATTGGCTTCAGGAATACATTTGCGTCTCAACCAATATGAAAATGCTTCATCTGTGAGGCTGATGAATAGCTTTTCGGACACTTTTCTCTCTGAATCTTTGCAATTTTTAACAGAGTAAGATCAATTGATACATCTTTATTTATTCCATATTTATTTTTGTTATTTTCTTGTCGATTTTCTTTCAAGAAATCTCTGTATTAACCTCCAACTTTTTTCTTCTAACTGGTATCTATGTATTTGTATTCAGTTGATTTCTTTGATTATAGCTGACTCCATGTTAAGATAGTTCGACCCTTCTGGTGCCTCCCTATCAAATCCCTTACAGTTCTCTTTAGAATTGTTTCTTTTAAAATGGTTATCAACTTGTTTATCTTTTCCCTAAACAAAGCTTGGAATCAATAAATCCAGTTCATCGAATACATTTATGTTTTGTTGATGAATGAAATTTTAAAAAATGTATTCCCATCTTATCAGTCAAAGCATATGTATAATTAATGGGTTCGTATATTCAATAGTTGATATTTTATGCTATAATCACCCATGTTCAGTCCACTACCAACATTATACGTATTCTAAATTGAAGTTGGTAGATCTAGATGGAGGTGATGGCACCGGTTGGATGAGAAAAAATTAACATTAGCCGCTTTAATCCGACCAGTATTGGAGGAACTATGAATTCTAGTTGTAAACACTCGGACCCTTGTAGCACTTAATATTAAATTACGGAAATTAAGTGTTCACAATTTAACACCTATTTTTCATATTTCCAGAACTTGGTTTTCCGATTACTTCCTTCCATTTCTGGACTGTAGGCTGAGATAATGTATTAGTTAATATCGTTTGTGTCACTTCAAAGTAACTTCATTACTCGATTGTAATATACGACAGTCGCCTGAAAAAGTTCCTATGATGTGTGATGCTAGCTCTGCGAAATCTTGCGTGCATTAATTTCAACTGTTGTTGACAACTGCATTGTTTGTTTCCATGGACTATGTTGAAAAAAGTATCCCTCGTTTGGTCATTCTCTGAGTGTATCTTGGTTAGCATCAGAAATATTTAGTCGACCCTCGTACTGTAAAGTAGGGTATTAATAAAACTTCGTAGTTGGGAGGATTTTTATCTTTTCGATATTTAACCCATTACCTATCCTATCGTGAGAACACCGTAATAAATGCCTCAAATTCTTAATCATCGCAAAATCTAATAGTAATAAATAAATAAATGATGAAATAAGAACTTTATCAAACGACTATAATCAATATATTCATGCTTCAATTGGATGTTAGATTATGTCACACAGAGACCTTACAATTTTACAGTATGTTTTCACGTTAAATATTTATAATCTTGTATGTAAATATGCAGTTATTTAAAATAAAAATCGTTTACCGGTTTGTAGTAAGAATTCAGATGTGTTAATATTTGTTGTTCTGGTGAAGGTCTATTCATATTTTAAATGAAAAACACCCGAGAATATTGTAATGGAATACCAGCCCATAGGAATTGAGATCAAACTATTCTATTGTTAGTTCTTTGTGTATTTGGACAGTGTGTTTAAATTTATATTACTCGGGTTAAACAGTATGTACCATTAATATTTTTCTTTGCTTTTTGAGCCACTCCTTAAATATCTTGTATATTTCGTGAATAATATCAACACGATATTTATATGCATTATAATGCAATTGTCTTCCATCAGATTCTACGATAGATGTTCCATTTATTAGATAAACGAAATAGTCCATTCATAAGCTTAACTTGCAAGATCCTGAGAATTCCATTGACGTATTTTTCAGTCGAGTACCAGAGTTTGTGTGGAAAACCTGGACTTTTGAATTACAAGACCATTTCTTCAAAAGATTAAGAGAAGAAATTAGTTCGTAGCTCTATATATTTTATCATATTTTTAACTGCAATTCCCATTGTGGTAGCTTTCAAACAAAATATTATTACAAAATATTATTTTTTACATTTGAATAAAACAAATCATTAGTAGTAAAACATTGACACCCACTGATATATAGATTATTCAGCAATATATGATAAATACAATATGCTGAAAACAGTATTATAGTTTTAAATTTGTAAAAAATAAACATTAATTTTATGTGCACATTTCCAAAATCACAATTCCTTGAACTATATTGGTAAAATGTACTTCAAAGTAAGATTACTTTTGAAAATGAAAGAGCAGGAAGTATTAATAGCAAATCTCGATATATTAGAAACATTATCAGCAGTGAGAAAAACGTAATTTATATCTGTTAGCCATGTGTTTCGAACGGTTAAAAAAAACATATTTGAAACATTTGAGGCACTTAGTAAAATAACAAAATGTTTCATTAATTAAACAGATGTTTGGAACATTATTTAACAAAAGTTTCTTGCAGAAAATTATGATGGAAGGTATTAATACGAGTATGAATAGTTTCAAACTGGCAGTTATATAATCATAGAAAAGGGAGTGGATTCAGGCGAATTGGTTAACCAAATATTGTGAAGAAAAACATATTAAAAAAGAACGTAGCGAGACATGTTTACGCAGCTTAATATCGATTTTAGTGGAGATATTAATTTTCACAGCCACTCGTGCGTATGTTTTCAGTCACAGCCAGTAAGCCCCAAGAGAAATCCATTCCATCAAGCTGGTTTTTCCTTAAACAACTAATGACATGTAGAGGGAAGTTTTATGGCAATTCAATAAACCGTGTCAATGTGTCGATAAGTTTAAAAACTTATGGAAAATTTGAGAGTATTTTGCCGTTGGATATAAGACTTGAAATCTGATTGCACTAAATGTGGAAGTCATTGATCAAAGCTTATCATATCTTGTAATTGATGTATGTATTCTTAATAAGGAATATGGATTGAAGGTATAGAATGTCTATTAGTCATTTGTCTATTTGCGTAATAAATTAAAACATTTCAGAGGTAAAACAGATAAAGTATAGCCTGTAACAAAAACATTTTGTAGCAATGATTATTTCAACCATGATATCAATTAACGGCAGGATTTGCATGAGTAATCACAAATAATTGTTTCTACTTTTGGCACAAGGCTAGCAATTGTCCCAGTGCATTACTGCTACTTTATTTCATCGACCCCGTAAGGATGAAAGGAAAAGTTAACCTCGGCGGGATTTGAACTCAGAATGGCAAGGGCCGCAACTCTATGCGTCATAGCATGGCGTCCGACCCTCTACCGATACTGCCAACCCACCGCCATGAGTAATCACAAATAATGATGTTTGTTTCTAAATCCATACAATCATATAAAACATCAAAAGCTTACCATAATATAATGTTTAAACATTTTACGCACACATTCTATATAAATAAAGCCGTCCTAATCAAATTTGGCTGATCAGTATATTAAAGCAATAGAAAGGTATTTAACACCTAAATATTTAAAATGAAAATTCACTTTTTTTGTTACCTGGAAGCCGTAATTGATTTAAGTATATATGAAATATCTAAGTGTAGATGAAGTTGCGTAATAAATCAATCGTTTAGGAACACAACATATTAAAATAAATAATGGTGGAGATTGATTGATTAAATAACATCTGTTATAGGAGTATAATTATTGTAATTTACTCAAGCTAAGATTGAACGATTAATGATGAAACTTATGTAAAATATAAATTTATAGGACTTATAACTTCTAGAGAGAAATATTACTAACTAATCTTACACCAGTAATACGTTTGTAAGATTTAATCGTCTCTAATATTACTTTAGGATCAGAAGAGGGTGGATTAGCACCATCAGTAGAGCATCAGACACTATGCTTTGTGGCATAAAAATACGGCCCTTTACATTCTGATTTCAAATCCTACCGAGCTTAGCTTTGCCTTTTCCTCTTACGGGATCGATAAAATAAAATACTAGTAACACACACACAAAATATATACATGCACATATATTTGTGTATATATATATATATATATGTGTGTGTGTGTGTATATATATATACATATGTGTGTGCGTGTATATATGTGTGTGTATATATGTATATGTATGTGTGTATATATGTATGTATGTGTGTATATATATCTGTCTATATCTCTCTCTCTTTCTCTCTCTCTCTCTCTCTCTCTCTCTCTCTCTCTATATCTGTCTCTATATATCTGTCTATATATCTCTCTCTCTCTCTCTATATATATATATATATACAGAGTAGTAACACAACAGTTAGGTCACCATACCGAGAACAATTGTTTCACCTTATGCGGATCTTCAGCCCAGACTGGTCATATACCCCCCACTCTCAAGCGTGAAACTAATATTAACATATGTACTTCCTCTTCGCTTCCACGTTGTTTTTGTTTACTGTCGCAGCTATAATATTTATATGGCGGTGGATTGGCAGTATCGGTAGAGAGTCGGACGCCATACTTTGCAGCAAAGAGTAACGGCCCTTTGTCATTCTGAGTTCAAATCCCGCCGAGGTTAACTTTGCCTTTCATCCTCATGGGGTTGATAAAATAAAGTACCAGTCATGCAGCGGGGTCGATTTAATCGACTTTCCCCTACCCCAAAATCACTGGCCTTGTGCCTATATAAGAAACCAATATATATATATACAGAGAAAAAGACATAAATTTCATTGCAGGAAATAAATGAATGTATTAAATATAGTGAGCTGTAAACACATTACGAAGTACGATCAAGGTGAACTGCGACTACAGTTTGTCTCAGTTTTACAACAGTAAACTATTCATGTAAGTCTCAGCACATCATTTCCTACTCAAATATATATTCTCTATAAAAACAAAACAAAAGAATCATTTATCTATACGAAAACATATTTTTATGTACTGTCTTATTTGGGAATAGTTTATAGCAAATGAAATTACTCGTTGTCTGTTCGTCTATAGAAGGTCAGGATTTCCATAACTTAATTCATCTATGATATAACATTGGCATATGCAAATTAAAGGCTGTCGAGTTGTCGTATAGGCCAAAAGGTTGTAAGTGGAAATATGTATTAAATTAACACTGCCATTACTACTAACCTAAATAGCATACGATAATATAAATATTCATATATTATTCTTCCATTAATAATGGCGAACATATTTCTGTTAATGATGACAACCATTATCCATTCGTTGTCATATTTTAGTCCTCTGTTAATTTATTTTCGTCTCAAACGTGT
Organism: Eledone cirrhosa; assembly: GCA_964016885.1. Lineage (NCBI taxonomy): Eukaryota > Metazoa > Mollusca > Cephalopoda > Octopoda > Eledonidae > Eledone > Eledone cirrhosa. The sequence goes on from OZ024748.1 coordinate 57,592,191, forward strand.
AATATTTTCAAACGGGAATACTTCCATGCAATGCCTGATATTTTCAACAATTTTATAACTGAATTACATTTCAATGTCATAAGGTCAGGAATGTTATTAATCCTAGATCGATTATCTAAATAGTGGTCAGTTTTGGACATGGCAGATGGACAGATTTTGTTTATTGATCGACTCTTCTATATATTTGGCCGACTCTGTTGTTTTCTTAAAATAAACTACATTAATTATTAGGTGACAACCTGGTAAAGTCATTAGGACGTTGAATAGAATGGTTTCATTGTTCGTTTCGGTTCTCTGCACTATGAGTTCAAAAATAATCGATATTCCCCTTTCCTTAAATTAATGGCTTCGTGTCAATGTTAGTAATTATTATTACTTACATGGTGGATTGGCAGTATCGGAAAAGTGTCGGACAATATGCTTTGTGGCATCTAGTTAAAATCTCACCATAGTTATATTCGCCTTTAATTCTTACGGGGTCGATGAAATAAAGTACCAGTAACGCACTGAAGTCAGTGAAATCGACTTTCCACTTACCGTAAATTGTTGAACTTGTTCCTAAATCAGAAACCCTTATTTGCTATTCTGAAAGCACTCAAATGTTACTCTTCGTATTCTATAGCACCAAACCTTGTAAACGGTAGGTCATCTCCATCATCTGAAAATACCCAAAAGAAGTTTCGTCTCTAAACAATAAGATAATTGCATCAAAATTCTTTCCGTCCTCAACTTTATCTCTATATTGTCTGTAACTATAAGAATTCGAAGAAAGACATGGGAATACCACCACCATCAACTAAAACAACAACCACAACGATGACAGTTGCAGACAGCAACCTAGCTGTACTGAGGACAGCAACAACATGGGTAATTTTACAGAGAACGACTTCCCTATTTAATGTACTCCCAGACACCCAAATAATAAGACAACCAGAAAATAGTGATCTTCACGACCGACATCGAGAATTTAACAACTAACCTCAAATTTCATTATATAAAGAAAAAAATCTGGCAGAGTATGGCGATGTGGCTCTTTACCCAAACCAAACAACTATCCCTGGACTCCATCCCCCGAGGTGATTTATCTCTCGGACTATGGAGGTGGGGAAATGAAAATAACACGCATTCAACTATTGTGAATGCCTTAACCATAGTGGCTAACAACATCAACAGAACAGGTGACCACGGGCCAACAGAAAACTTCAGAAACTGCAAAGGTGCCAAAACGTTTACAGCAAATGTGAGGGTCTTGATGGTGGCGTTTTCACAGAAGCCGTGCATTACTGACGTATGGATTTATTGAGCACTTTCTTTCACGTATAGCCTGAATTTGTCTGTCAGCTGAGAGCATCGTGAAAATCACCTTACTGCATCTTCTTTTAGCCAGACAGAGGAGGTCCTTTATATCTGCTTGGTGGCTTGTCAATATATATTAAATTAATGTGTCTTAAAGTGTTGAGGATAAACACATTTCTCTTCGCTTGAGATCTAATTAACTTTTTCAAGTTTCTCGTAAAGAAGAATATCAGAGTGGAGATGGAAGTGCTGCCTTGTTGAATGGTGGATGAGAATGGCGAAATTGTCCGAGCAAAAAACGCTGTTCTAAGTGTGCCCCAGTAAATTGGAGGAAGACAACTCGGTGTAGCGACCAGGGTAACCGAGGGTTTATATGGGCTTTCTCCACGAGTGACACCCCAAAATCTCCTCTCTATTTCGGAATTATTTTTATTCGTTTCGAATATTTTCAATTATTTGTTGCCTTCTTTTTATCATTTTCCTCACGCAAAATACAACTTTATGCCATCCTGTGTTCTCTTTAAAGTTGTCTTAATGTTATTACAGTCTAGCTGATAAAGAAATCACCATCATCATTACAATCACCATCGTTAACATAATAATAATAGTAATAATAGTAATAATAATAATGGTAATAATAATTGTTTCTACTTTAGGCACAAGGCCAGCAATTACCCAGTGCATTACTGGTACTTTATTTCATCGACCCCGTAAGGATGAAAGGCAAAGTCAACCTCGGCGGGATTTGAACTCAGTTCGTAAAGGGACGTAACTATGCTGGAAAGCATGGCGTCCGACCCTCTACTGATACTGCCAATCCAGGATATGATATTCGTAATATTACTTTTTTATGTCCCAATACTTTATGAGATTTGGACCAAAGTTTCCTTATTCAGCCATAAATCCTTATGTTAAGCAACAAACAGCGAAACATCACCCCGGTTCCTGTTAAGACAATGGACCTAGCTTGTCAAATGATAAATGCTTTGAAGTCATATTTACAGATGAGAAATTAATGTCATAAAGCTTCAAAGAATATTTTGATTTTCTTTTTATATATTTGTCATGTCATGTATATTTTCGAATTTGTATTGTAATTTGTATTGGAAGTTTTCTCGAAGTTCGGTGTCTGTATATGCATATCCCTCCACACCAAAACACACATGCACACACATATACTCCTGGACGCTTTTAGTATCCAACACCAATTATATATATATCTATATATAGTATATAATATATATATATTGTATAATATATATATATATATGCATACACATATAATTTACACATATAATATACACATAAGTGTCTTGTTTACTTTTACCCACATATAATTATATATATATATATATATATATATATATATATATACATATAAAATCTTCAAGGCAAACACACCCTCACATATGTTATTATATATATGAGCGACTGTGTGCATAAGGTCATATGGATTCATGAATTATATGTATTTCCCCACTTCTGTGTCCATGTGTTTGTATTGTGACAATGCAAAAGTTTATATGTGTCACCTCCTATAAATCTAAGGCTGTCTTTTCTTAACGTTCTCCTTTGAAATATACTGTAAACAATGCCACTCATAAATTGAATGTTTTGTTAAGATTGTGTTTCATCATAAACCGATGCATGGTACAAACCTAAAAACAGATAGATGAAATGTTTCGCATTTGATTGTTGTAACTGATTGTATTCTGAATTCTAAGCGTGGCAAATGTCAAATTTACTATTCATTCTTCCAGCCGTTGATATATGTTTCTGTTCTCCCATTGGATTGTATAGGTAAAAAAATGTAAAGCTGTGTCATAATAGACATTTTAAAAATTATTGTGGTGGTATATGATAATATATTGGGAGAATTGTTTGAGCATAAGTCAAATCATGTGTGGTATTTTTTCGGTTATTTATGTTCAAATATCCCCGATATCACTGAGATCAACTATATCTTTCATCCTCACTTTATTTGTATAATAAAGTTACAGTCAAGTCCGGGGTAGATTTAATCAACTTACAACT
>OZ024748.1:57600520-57605520 GCA_964016885.1 Eledone cirrhosa
ACAGCTCCGAGTATTAATATATAAATGAAAATAGAGAAATTAATGTAAGCAAAAATCCTACAATATATATATATATATATATATATATATACATATATTAGAAAATAAGTTTTTTTTTCAATATGAAAAAAAAAAACGAGATGTCCTACACGGGTGAAAGTATAAGGAAAAAAGATGAAATCGAAAATGCAACTGGAGTCTTTTTAAGAATATTTATTTGCATCTTTTACCGGTTTCGCAGTTCTTATGCTTTTCAAATGTAGAATTGAGATAGAGGGTTTGTGGTTTTTCATATATATATATATATAGAGAGAGAGCGGGCGTGATTCCGGAAACATATACACACACACATGCATTTATGTGTGTGTATACATATATATATACATATTTCTGAGGGTCACAGCGAAGAATTACCATGGACAATATTTAGTCGTTGAAAAGTAGAATTTTATTTGAAAAAAGGGTCTGAGAAAGCTTCATGTAAATGACCATGTAAAAATATCGTTAATGGATTCTGATTGCGTCTTCTAGTAATGTATAATATAGAGTAGATGTTTCTTATTACATATATGATTTTTAATGTTTGCTTTTAGCAAGAAAATATATAACACATAAATTACAAAAGAAAAAAAAAGAATCAGAAAATGCGAATATGCAATATGTTTTTTTATATAACGAAATAGCGTATGATAAACACATTTCTGAATGGGCCTCATTATCACCATCACAGTCATCATCATCATCATCATCCTCATCATTATATCATCATCATCCTTTATATTCTCATAACACACTCCCTCCTCTGTACCATCACCCTCAGCATCATCATTATTAACATCATCACCATCATACTCTACATCGTCATACGACTCCACACCCCCTCTTAGCCCTCTTACATAACACCATCACCATCATTATTATCATCATCATTGGCAGTATCGGTAGAGGGTCGGACGCCAAGCTTTGACGCATAGAGTTACGGCCCTTGCCATTCTAAGTTCAAATCCCGCCGAGGTTAACTTTGCCTTCTATTCTTACGGGGTCGATAAAATAAAGTACCAGTAATGTACTGGGTATTTGCTGGCCTCATGCCAAAAGTATAAACAATCATTACTCTCCTCCTCATTTCATCTACATTAACCAATTCCTCATCTTCGTTATCATCATCGTCTTAGTCTTCTTTACTAGTAACATTATCATAATTCTTTCTATCATATTTATTACTCTTCCTTGAAATTATCATCATCATCATCTTCATTATCATCATTATCCTCGTTATTATTGTCATATTTCTTATCATATTTCTTTAAATGGCCGTTCTCCATTTCATAGCAGTTTATTGTTGTTGTTATTCGGCACCGTTCCATATATGACTAATTAACGATCTTGTCAATTGAGAAAAAAGTCTAGTAAAATGTTATCCAAATGTACTGGCAGTTGTACAATATATACACTCACTACACACTAGCGCGCATTCACATTGACACTTACACACACTCACACACGCATGCAGATATACACATATACGTGAAGATACTCTTGTAAATATACACAAATATACATGTGTGTATATGTATATATCTAAATATGTGTATATATCTTCATATGTGTATGCGTGTATTTATATGTATGTACATATACACACTGGGGAATGAATATATATATATATATAATATATATATATTATACATAAATAATTTTCATTTCTTTTAATTTATGGCTGAGTAGTAAAAACGTACGATTTCTTTCACATAATTACCGACATACATTTATTTTTCTGAAAAGTTGTTATATCTATATTCACCATAGACGGTGTCTCATTGCATCCACGAGAGAATATAGCAATTCATGAATTATTCACTTACTTTAAGAAATAAGTGCTGCAGTGATATATGAATGATGAGCTTGGACGGCGGTATGGAATCTTTTGAATCTATATGTAATATAATCAAAACTTAATGAAGATTTATATATATATGTATAACGTTACAATTATTCATGTGGTTGTTTCTAACTAGTTTATTTAATATAATCTACGTATTGTAGACATTAATAATATATTTTAGATTTAAATGAGAAGCTACAATAATAGAAAAACAAATAATCTTAACTAATTTTGAGAAAGATTTTAAAGAACACGTCAACATTTCTGCTTGTATACTCTGTAAACTGCTAAAACGAAAGGGGAATATCACACCAAAACTATAAAATATATAAATTGACTTGGACCTGGTTAATAATATGATCGGCGTTTTTCTTTTCTAATACGGGGAATTGTACAGTGTTTAACTTCTTAATCTACATAAAGATTTTTGCCTAGAAGAATTCGGGCTCTTGCATGGAGTATACTTTCTACATCGTTGGGTTTATTGGAAATAATGGAGTACTGAAAATTAGGACAGTAATAAATTTGGTTTTGATGATAAATGCGTAGTAGTCTTAAACCCTTTTATTTTAAAAAAACGACACAAAATACCTCTGATTTTACAATACAAACCTTTATATTTAGCTAAAAACCATGCACCATAATGTTCTTAAAGGTCGCATGTTGCGCTATGTTCCAAAGACCAGTTTTAAGCAGATGTTTCAAAAGAAGCTGAACAAACCATTTACATTATTGATACCTTTCCAGTTCTTAAGATAAATAAATTCCTATCAGAGGTAGATTTTCACGAATGAAGTAGATGTTTTACTTATGTGGATAAAATTAATTTGGTAATGAGAAAAAGGAAATTAAGAAAAATCCGTTCTGATGCTAAACTGCGAATTACTTTTTCCATATTTCGTGCAGCAGCATTATGAATTGCAAAAGGATATAATTTGCACTTGTAAGCAAATTTGAATATGGTTCCATTTGCATCGATATATATATATATATATATTATTTTTAGATCAACCTAAAGTTTAGATAAATGTAAGCTAGATATAAATACAAATACAATTCTTTGAAAAATAATGTGTGAAGTGTAAATAATTTCAAATTCATACAAAGATTATGAACATTATTTTTATGAATTTCATATTCTGTTGCTATATTTTGAGAACAAACTCTCACATGTTTTCCTGTATGGAGCAATATTCCTATAGTAATGTTATATATTCTGTTATACATTTTCATTATGTATCTGATTACAATGATAAACACATACAGGTTATGCTGACCGACCATTCTCCCTTTTTTAACGAGTATACAGTATTATCAGAAATGGGTTTGTATGATATTTGTTTGTCTGTGTACAGAGGAATATTTGGAAGACTTTTTAATACATATATTATTTTGTTCACAACAAAGGCCTCTGATTCAAAACCGTTCCTTGTATCTATCTTATAGTGACCTTATCTTTAAATGAATAATGTGTTCTGGCATAAATATTTATGACACACACACATACATACACGCGTAACTTCATGTATTTATATTAGCATGCATATATATCGATATATATATATATAAATACGTACAATATATGTCTATTTATGTATGTATATATATATATGTATATTTATGATTAGGCTGTGAATTGGCAGAGTCGTTAGAAAGTCAGATAAAATGCTTTATATTATTCGTTACGGCTCTCTGCTCTCGGAGTTTAAATCCTGCCGAGGTAAACTTTGCCTTTCTTCCTTTCGAGGTCAATAAAAAAGTACCAGTGTAGTACTGGGGTCGATTCTTCCTCTATATCTCTTTATCATTTCCTCTCTTTCCCACTTTCTCTCCTTCTCTAGAAAAAAGTTGCTCTACTTAGGCCTGGAAAGGGCTGGGGCCCGTCAGGCTTAGAATTCCCAAGAAACGCTATATGTCAATACGACGCCCCTACGATTCTATCAGCTGTTACGAAACCATACATAGATATAGATTTATGTATATTTATCTTTATGTATACACACACGCACACACGCACACACGCATACGCAAATGCACACACACAATGTGTGATTGTTATGTGCGTGCGAAACGGAAAACACTAAGAAATGCTGCAACAGATATCTAGAGAGTGCTGTGGGACGAATCATCACGTATAAATATTTGTGGTGTTACATTTTCTAATATTTTCCAAATATCTGCTAAAAATTCCATTATTAATTAAAATTCACCAAAGTATACTCGTAAATGGCTGGATGATCATGGCTTAGTGGTTAGTGTGCTGGACTGGGTTGTGCGTTGTGTTCTTGAGCTGAACACATTTCACGTTGTCCAGTATACTCAGATGAAAAGAGTGCCAGAAATTGCTGGGTCTTTAAAACTGCTATGGATGGGTGTCGTACCCAGTGGGGAGTTTTGTCGTTTCAGTCGCTTAACGACATGTACACATGGATAAGCACCGGCTTGTTGAGCTTTCGTGCTTGTGAAAGACTTTAGACTTAAGAATAAATAAAGAACTTTCATTTTATTTACTCAAGGGAGGAATTTCGAATAACAAATGATGTTACTTGGACCAGGAACTGAAATCATATCGTGTTCATGTTTCTGTTTATAGATAGATTCCAACATGTTTTACCATTCTTGGATGAATATATATATAATATTGTTACCAAGGAAACAATTGTATCTACTTTTTCATTATGTACGTTATTTTCCGTCTGAATAATTCTTTGAAATATATTTTCTCTATTCATCATCGTCTGTCTCAGTCTTTGTAATACATATTTCGGCGTCTTCCAACTCGCACACATCTCCACAATCTATCTATCTATCTATCTATCTATCTATCTATCTATCTATCTATCTATCTATCTATCTATAAAGTGGTAGACTAAGTAAATATCTAGAAAGATTGTAATCTGGAAAGCGCACGTCGAAACGGAAATAACCATAATATTTATTTCTGCTTATGGCACAAGGCCAGCAATTATCCCAGTGCATTACTGGTACTTTATTTTATCGACCCCGTAATGATGAAAGGCAAAGTTAACCTTTAACTTATATATAGAATGGAAAACGAAAAATCAGTGATGCCGGGGAAACAATTGTAACACACAATAAATTGAGTTCCGATGCA
>OZ024748.1:57610520-57620520 GCA_964016885.1 Eledone cirrhosa
AACGTATGGCAAACTGTAAATTCTCGACAAACACAAAGTCATTTCAATCTTGTAGATGGCTTTCGTGTTTCTGTCAGTAAGGAACTATATAGATAAGATATGTCTGCTTGTTATTGTTTTAAATTCTCGTCAGTATTGATTGAGTAGACCTAAGTTCGAATGATATCCAGCGAAGACCACCTCCTTTTTATGTATGTATCTGTTGCCCATTATTTAATCGGCATCTTTTTGTTTTATGAGACACATTGTCAAATATGTCATTTCCTTTTAAAAAAAAATACCCAATTATAAGCTTATTCCTAAGATATATCATTATTCATTCACTTGGAAAATGATGCAGATATTGTCTTTGGTTTATAAGTGTCAGATATAGAATAGTTTTTAGGTAACATATTTCTCTGACCACTGCACCGAATAATGATCACCATTATTTTCTGCAACAAGTATATATATTCTTTCACGCCTGTCAACCCTATTTATAATTTCTTTTTTTCTCTAGCTGAATACAAGATATTTCGATTTAGTCTGCTTTCATTTTCCGGACATCTGGAATTGTTTGCTTTCTGTCAGGTGTCAAATTAACTACTGTATTTGAACTATAAAGAGACGGTCGAGGTTTTGAGTATCATAGCACCAAAGAGAATCGTTGTATAGAAAGTATCCGGGATGATCTAAACCAGGCATGGGCAACGTTTTTCGAAATGCAGACAAGGTGGACCGCAAGTGCTAATTTACATTCGTGCCCACATTTAAAAAAGGGTGGTGACTCAGGTTGTTTTGATTTGTTTCTTGAGAATTCGTACGCGTTCTTTTCGTCGATCGTAAACATGATAGAAAGATGAATTACGACTGAAAGGTTGGGGTAAAAAATCAGAAAGATTTCACTTAGGTGACTTAGGCGAGCCATTCAGAAAGCTTCGCTGGCAGGAGGGGGCACGCGTGCCGCAGGTTGCCCATGACTGAAGTAAACAATTTTTATATTTTCTTTATGTTCACAGCACAAACAACGACATTTTATGATGTCAATTTTTATAAATGCATTTATTAAAAGAACAGGAACCTAATACCATATTGTCACGGGATGATATATAAACAACTGGCTCTTTATCATATAGGTTATGTTGTATTTAGATATTGTTGTTTGAATAGATATTCGTACCGTCGTATCGATAATAACTTGTCTAATATATGGGCTCTGCATAGCAATTTATGTGTTGTACTGTTTAACATTGTCAACAGAGTCACGGTTTCACCGTTACTTTTCACAGTATGCTTTATATCATCCGGTTGAGAGAGACTTTATCTTCACTCACAGTCTGTTTTGTCGAATTTCAATTTCTCTTCACTCACAGTCTGTTTTGTCGAATTTCAATTTCTCTTCACTCACAGTCTGTTTTGTTGAATTTCAATTTCTCTTCAATCTCAGTCTGTTTTGTCGAATTTCAAGTTTCTTGCATTCTACCAGTTATTTCAGTTCCTTTCTGATAATATTTTTGTCCAGATGAATCACAATAGGTATCATTTTGCATGTGATTTTATTCCAATACCTTAGGACTACGTCTATCTGTTTTCCTAGGTTTCCTTGTCAGTCGTCATTAGTGTGTAAGTCGCATATCGTGGTGGCCAAATTGTTATCCTGGACCATGTTTATAATACATGTTTTTAATCATTTCTTGTCCATTTTCTAAACGAAGTGTTAATAAATCTCTCAGCGTACGTAGCGGCTAACTAGACCGTATCTGAGTATATATATCCGACAAGGTGGAAACAAGAAACATGGAGATGATTTTGGGTGGTGACTGCATTTTTGTTAGGTTTTCATTCGCCCTTTGTAGCGGTAGCTCTGTACTCATTTTGCGATTTTGTTTTATATTTCTCATATCATATTCTCAGTTATAGGTGCGTCACTTTTTACAGTAACTTTGCTATATATATATATATATAATACTAAAACTCTGATTGCCTGCTTGTCTATGATGTAATACAACCAAAAGGACGCATAATGGGAAAATACTTTGAAAGGACTTAAAATGGAAATACAAATGGAATAAAACAAGTTTCGCGTAAATAGAAGCACAGGTTCCCGAGATATGGGGTTTTCTGGACACCTTCATAAACAGGAAGGATATAGAGAAAAAGATAGTGGTTGTGAGAGAGTAGATTGAAAAAGAGACATAGGCAGGGAAGACAGAAAAGGAGAATGGAAGAGAGAGAGAGCCGATAGTGTTGTTATGTATAAATATATGTGTGTGTATGACCAGTGTATAGAGATCACAGACACCCATATATATATATATATATACACACATATATATATATACACACATATATATATATATGTGTATACACACACACATATTTATATATTTCCATACACACACTTATATATATGGGCCTTCCAGGTTCATTTCACATTATATACACGTCTGTGTATAGCTTAATTATCTAAAAATAATTATATTTAAGTGAATATCATTTAAAAAATATATTTTGAATTGAAAGTGACCCAACGGGTCACGGGCGATCTAATATTTGTCTAATTCCCTACACATTTGTATGTCTTGACTAAATATATGAAAAATCATTAGCAAAACCTTCAGGTAGATTTTATCCATTTAAAAAATTTCATGTCATCTCGATATAGAGACAATTTATAGTTTGTCTCTAGCACATGCACACCATGATGGTTTTCATTTAGCTAGTCTGTTAATCTAGTCAATGTTTGACACCGGATTAGGTTTAATGTGTGTCCTCGAAAATCCCTTTTTGCGGGTATAGAGTTGTGTCTAATCATGTTATTTTCTATGTAGAGATACTGTCGTTTCTGTTGTGTCATCGCATGGCTGATGTATTATACCAGTGCTGTAATGGCGTTGTTAAGGACTTTTGAAATTATTATTAATGGCGTACATTGTAACTGTGAAGATTTCTATCTCTTTAACTGTCTGTAGAGTCTTAATGTCGTTAGACAGACGGCGCTCTGCTGAGTATAAATACAGTGCCCATGAGATAAATCTTTTATAGTGAAGCAATCTGTGCATGTAGGTCCGTTTGCTCAGGGTGCCCTCTCAGTTTTAATGGTATCAACTACAAACAACGATGAAAATAGGAATTATCTTAATGTTATATACTATTAACCACATTCATGAAATTCCGAAATTAAAATAAGTGTATTTATTATTGATATTTTTGTGAGGGTGGTGGATTGGCAGTGTCGGTAGAGCATCAAATACCATGCTTTGAAGCATAGTTACGCCCCTTTACATTCTGAGTACAAATCTTGCCGAGGTTAACTTTGCGTTTTATCCTTACGGGGTCGATAAAATAAAGTACCAGTCACTCATTGGGGTCGATTCAAACGACTTTCCCCTGCCCCCAATTTGCTGGACTTGTGGCTATATAAGAAACGATTATTATTATTATTATTGTTCGCGTGGTGGATTGGCAGTAATCGGTAGAGCATCGGATACCATGCTCTGCAGCATATAGTTATCCCCTTTACGCTCTGAGTTCAAATCCTGCCGAAGTTAGCTTTGCGTTTCATCCTTACGGGCTCGATAAATAAAGCTCTAGTAATGTACTGGGGTTGACTTAATCGACTTTACCCTCATCTTCAAATTGCTGACCTTGTGCCTAAAGTAGAAACAATTATTAATATTACTGTTGTTGTTGTTATATTTCTTTAGAATTATTATTTTTCTTTCGCGTTTTTCGATAAAAAAACCCAAAAGATTTCCAATGCGAATTTCATTATATTTGTTTAGTTCAACCGTATATAAAATATAAAGAAAAAAATAGAAATTATAGTTTTAAATCAATAGTTATAAATCAATGTCATACGTACTTGGATGCAATCATACTATGCTAAGGTTAAAACGCCAACTAAAACAAATAAAAATCGTTATGGGACTTCTTTATCGAATACCAAAAGTATATTTTCTTTTACTATATATTTGGATAAAATACTATTTCCACGAGCTACACTTAAATTATCAAAAGAAGTTGAATAATTTTGAACCTTAACCAGATAAGGAATTTTCTTGATTTATTATTGTAAGAAAGAAAAATAATGTTTAGTTAAAAGAATTATGAAAAGTAAGAAAAGGCTAGCTAGGAAATAAAATTTATATATGAATGTTTGAAACTATAATTCAATAGAAAAATGAGAAAAGCGATATATCACTTTGCGCTGTAAAGCCTCATCGGAATGAAACCAATATATGTATAAGAAATATAATAAACTCGTAAATCTTCAGATTATTAATTGATTATTTGGTCTAAAAGGAATTGCTATAAACAATGTCTTTGGGGTTTCTTGCTTGAGAGGACATGCATATGTGTACATGTCTAGCTGTGTGTCTTCATGGTATGCCAGAATATAATTATGTGAATGCCTGTATGTGAATACATTCCATACTATATAATTATCATCTTAGAAAAATCATTATTCATTTATATTATTTCATTAAACAAATATACTCCAAAACTATATCAGCTTACCTAATAAATAATTTCCTGTTCATCTAAAATATAGAATTTCATCCAGAAACATGTATGAAGTATATTTACATTAATTATAGAAAGCACATGGATATATCAACACACTCACAAGCACATACATATATGTAAACATATATACATACGAAATGTGTCTGTGTGTGAAAGCTCTTAGAGTAGTGGTATCAAGGTTGGTAAGTGAGTTCGTTTCCAAGAAGAGATAGTGCGTTTCCCCGTTATGTCAAGTTAATCAAGTCTACAAAACAGGAAACAATGAGTTTGCAAATGGAATCGGCCTTCGTCATTTTCTTGACCAATAACCAGAATGGCTCTTAAATGTGCTAACTTAGTCCATCTCATGTACCCTTGTCCCTCAAAGTGGGAACCTTTCCGTAGTATCCGCATTTTGGAGAACAATCAGTAACCAGATGGAGCCTTGTCTGGAAAGTAGGAAGTTTGCTGACTGAGTGAAATATCTTTGTTTGCAAAAAACATTTGATCAGATGCGACGAATAAGGTGGGGCCTTCTCATAATGCAGCTGTCAGTTTTGCTAGGCCAACTGATCTAGTCTTTTACGGGGAATTGTATTAAAAATACGTCTGATAACCTTTTCAACAACATCGTTGTACCTGTTTGTCATTCTGGTGCGTATTCGGGATACAAAACACTTTCGTAGTTTAATTATTCAGTCAGCATCATCTTGGTTTTGCTCCACATCTAAGATTCTTTTAGGGGCATTGACAACGTCGGACACTGGCAGAAGTCTGACAGCTGCTGGCGCATGTAGAGAGCTCCACCAAAAATCATGCGCTTCATCATATGCCGCTTGACTCTGCACACAATCAGTTCCCTAACGTCATCCTTTTGTCAAAGGAAAAATTAATGTCAGATACATTTTCAACAGACCTTGTATATATTGTTAAGGTCACGTTTTTCAGGACCTGGTTCAGGAAATACGATGTAATAGACATAAATATAAAGACATTTCTTTTTAATCTTCATCACTGAAATCAATTCCAATTACCTTACTTAACGGAGCATATGATCTTTATAACGATTGCTGCTGCTTCAGAGTAGAATTCATTTCCTGCATTGAGCACCACGAACAATTTCCACGGGGATATAATAAATATTTTCTTCAAAATATTGCTGATATAACGGAAAGTTAGCGATGATAACAGTTTATTTTTTTAAAGCAATTCAACAACACGTAATCGAAAAATACTCAAAAACGCAGGGAAGAAGAATTATAGCTTGAAATAAAAATATTTATTGAAATACATTATAATGAAAAAATAAAAACAACTGATATTAAAAATGGGAAATGATAAAAAGAAAAAAAAAGTACCATAGAAAAAATGAGAGCAGAAGAAATAAGAATATAAATCTTAGGAATGGAATGAGGAAAATAAATGGTATTGAATGTTCGAAAATATAAAAAGAAATAATTCTAATAATAATTCTAATCGTTTTTATAACAACGAAGACGACGCTAAACTAAAGAAAAGTTCTGACTCATTTTTTGTTTGTTAGTAATTGATCATCTAACACAGATGATATCGCAGAAAAACATTATGAAATAGAATGAAATAGGCTTAAATATTTTCACTTTAGTTTTTACAGCAATCTTCTTATCACAGTACGGCCTAACATATATATTAATGGCTAACTGTTTGATTGAAATACATATGCAATACCGGTTATAATAAATATTTTCCGAAATCGTAACTCATGCATAACGAACTTAACACTAAAAAATAACCAGAACCTGTTATTGGCGTTATTATTAAAAATTTGCATACTCTAAAAACTATAATGTGACACAAAATTATACGTTGTAATAGATACTAGTTTGTATTGAGATGTACACCTAACATTTTCTTGTTATGGATTTCTTTTTATTATTATCGGAGTTGACATCGTCGCAACGACATATCTTCGGCTTATATTTCATCCGTATTATTACCGTATCATCTGACCAATACACCTATCATTAATGCAGAATACATTAATAACGGATTGCATATGTAATAAAACTTGTCCAAAAGTTTTGCCTTCTATATAATTATGCTTAATAATTATACAAATATATAATGCAACAGTTTACGATATACTATTATTACGCAAATATTACAATGATACAACTTTGTAGGTTTGGTACAAGTGTGTGAATTTAAACACTGTTATCTAACATGTACATTTTCTTGTCGATGTTTGTTGTTGATTTGTCTACGATAGTTTTCGAATAATTTTTACCATATTTTTCTTTAAAGTTCTTTTGCTTAGATTCTCATAAAATCTAATCCACATTGAGGCTGAAATTTGGCAGAGTCGTTAGACGGTCAGATTATCGGCCCCGTTCATTGTCCCTTGCACTCTCAGTTCAAATCACGCCGAGATTCGCCTTCATGCTTTCTTGTTAAATAATGTAGCAGTGCAGTACTAGAGTCGATCCCTCCTCTATCACTGCTTAGCATTTTCTCTTGCTCTCTCCCTTCGGATCCGGATAGTAATGGGTTAGGCCAGGTTTAAAATCCTCAAACATGCTATGTGTTATGAAGTTGCACCTAGTAATACATAGTGATAGGGGCCTTTTCTAGTCCAATTGATTTAAAATTCCCATGGGTACCACACACCTTTGACTCCATCATGTTTGCGCGTCTATATATATACAATATTGATAAACACCTCTCCAATTTACTTGAGGCCTGTGGTATATTTGCCGTCTTTGTTATTTCCAGCGAGGTCGCCAAACAATGAAGTAAGAATAACCACTCATATTACGCAATTCCTTCCTTAAATTGACTCCAGCTTTGAATTGCATCTATAAAGATGAAATCTTTGATAGAATAAACCTCACACTTAATAAATTCTGCTGAATGCTACAAGTAATCAATAGAAATACATAGCAAAACTCTCAAGAAAATCGATTCATCGAATTCTATACATCTACATTTATATGCGAGTATATAAATAAAGAAAATGTTAGAATATAACCGGGGGAAATCAGCTCAAACTCTCATGGTAATTACCTACACAGTTTATAAAATACACACAGAATTGGTTAGCATGCATCCTCACTGAAGTTGTATTTGTGGTAATACAAACATGTATATAAAGAATTAAGAGAAATGAATTGCATCTTTAACTAACAATCATTATTTGAAACATCATAATATAAAATATTTACACTTGAGGTTTCTTCCATAGAAATGTAAACTGCTCTGTTTAAAAACACTTAATCATATAAAGAAACAAGTTCGTGTCGTTTATGTCGATGTAAGAAATAGTTATATTCCATTAGTGAAAGTTTCATGTGTTTATCTTATTTTCCCCGGCAAGAGTTCACCATCTTTTTCAACAGATCATGACGTTCAGCATACAACGTGGATTTTTCCTGATAACAAAATCTTTGCGCATTTATTTCCTACATACTTCTCTGATTGCCATCAATCCTTCGTTTTAGATAATATAATTTTGTTCTCAGTAGATATCATTTGTTTCTAAAGTAAATCCACATTGTCCAAATCCACAGTGACGTTATTACACTACGACCATGTGCACGTATATGCAATACATATATCTTATACAATTCGATGCATTAACATTACTCACATTAAGAATATCTTGTCAACAGCCCAAACCATTAAACTCCAAATAACAAAGGAATAAAAAGGAAGCAATTGTAGTTATACTCCCTTGCATACTTGCGGCTCATAATTTATACGTAGCGCCTGGGGCCAAAGTAATTTAATATTCCAGAAAATTTTAGTAAAAACAGGAAACGATAGAGATAAACTAAGATGCACGTGGTAATATATTTACATTAAAATATAATCTTAAAAACCAAAAATAGAACCTGGAAAATAAGTGATTATATATACTTATATACTTATGAACTCCATAGATAGAATGATTTTTCATCTGCTCAAAGTTCGAAATCTATTGATCTATCCCGACATTTTGGTTTCAGGGTTTGGCTATATCGATACAGATCGAACCATGAGTTGATCAATAGCAAAACGCATGTCAATAACCGAAATGAAGACATAACAAATCGTCCTTATTATATATATTTATAAATATATATATATATATATATATATACACACACACCAACATATTATTTTTCTATTTATCGTTTGAAACAGGGGCTCAAAAAGACATGCATATTGAATGGACTGCAAATAACACGTAGATATGACCAGTGTTCATTCTACTTTTCTTTATTTCCTTCTCCCTGCAACCCCTTATATATTTCTTAAAAACAGAAAAATCTTCCAACCCTTAACATACACTGATCCAGTATAATGTTTAGGTAAAATCCAGAATGGAGATGAAATCCCAAATGTGAGATGGTTCTGCTGCTACACCCATATGTCGTAGACCATTTCGGGAGAAGTTTCACTCATCAGACATGTAACAGTCCCTGGCTTACATTTTAACCGCTACTAATAATTGTTTCTACTTTTGGCACAAGGCCAGCAATTACCCAGTGTTTTACTGGTACTTTATTTTATCGACCCCGTAAGGATGAAAGGCAAAGTTAACCTCGGCGGGATTTGAACTCAGATTGGAAAGGGCCGTAACTCTATGCGTCAAAGCATGGTGTCCGACCCTCTACAGATACTACCAATCCACTAATAATGCCAGTTTATCATCAGAGCTCCCTGGCCTCACAATACGTTCACTCAGAAACTATTGCCTCATGTTTCTCAACACTCGTATTGCATTCGACTCAACAGACCCTGCAATAGTTACTACAAACAATATGTGTAGCACAATAAAGCGAGTCAGTGGAACGGAGTGTCAAAGTTGTTGTGAGAGATAATAGATATATTAGATTTAAGCATACATGAGGATAGACGGCAAGATTTAGGAGAACTTTTGAGGTTAATGTTATGTATCACTATTATTGATCAGTCTGCGCACCAATAATTATTTTGTGCCCTGAAACAATTGTAAAACAACGTATTAATTAATTAGTACATCTCATCTTATTTTATGTTTTTCTACAATATTATATATCTGACTGTAGTTTTTAATGCTCAACAGAGCAAGCAAAATGGATATCAGCTCTGCCTTAATTATATATATATATAAAATGATTCCAGTCCCCCAGAGAAAGAACAACACTACCAGGAGCTGGACATATCGATGGATTGACGGAGTAAAAAACACCTCAACAACATGTGTACATGTCTTTCCCACACCGATTCGGACTGCCTGAAGAGGTCACAGCCAATGATGGCTGTCACCGAAATATATATAGCAGTATATCTATAATTTGTAATAAACGAAGCCAAATTTTACATATTAGACTTAATTATTTTACATTAATCTGGAGTAAACAAACCAACCTGAGTACTTCGTCGAGTGGTCCAATCTGCATACTGAAGTGTCGGTAAACAACCAACATATACTCAATATATATATATATATATATATATATATATATATATATATATATATTTAGCAAAGGGTGTTTTATAGAAATAGTTA
>OZ024748.1:57623020-57648020 GCA_964016885.1 Eledone cirrhosa
AAACTTGGCTTAGGCTATAATTAAAATTTATACTTGAAATTCTAGCCATGTTAATGATTCAGATCAGCAAATTCGAGGAAGACTGCAATTTATCGTTATTTGAAAAAAAAATCACAACTTTTGGGAAACCAACATTAATGCATATATTCTGTTAGTAATTACATGCATTAGCGCCGATGAAAGCACATGTCTTTTACAATTTATAATACCCATACTAGGATTGTAGCTCGTCACAAATGGAATTTTAAATGATTTATAACTACGAAACGAATACTTTGAAGAGGTAAAAGTTGTGTTTTCTAAACTGTTTCGAAATGGTTTGATCTCTATTCGTTATCGGGTATTTTATTTGCTGCTACTCAGTTGCATGTATCCTCCAAAATGATGTCTTTAGTTTCACCTGTTGAAATCTTCGCAGATTAAAAATCATATCAGATCTAGGCGTTTAGTTTAAATATTTTAGGAGCTTTACGTTATGGCATAGGCTCACACATTACTGCCATAGTGTGGCAGAAAATAACAGGACTTAGTGTGCTGTGTGAACTATGAGTAGGTTAGGGGTGAGAAGGTTGCGTCACCGTGTGACGTAGTTCTTGGGAAGTATGTAACTACGATCACAGCCATTATGTTTTTACACGTGATTTTGTTAAGAATTTCCCAATTTTAAGCCGCCGAGCAATGGACACAGGGCAACAAATCAGCCCGAAGTTTCTGCTCCGGCTGGGCAAATATCTGACAGAAATATTCGAAATACTGCACCAAGTTTACGGAGATGATACATGTCACTCTCACGGGTTTTCGAGTGACAAAGACGTTTAAAATAGGAACGGATGGCCTTCAACGAGCAGAAATGAGTTCAACGTTGGTGCCTGGAGATCGTCGGATGACTGTTCGAGCGATCGCAACTCAGCTGGGCAGGAAAAGGCCAGAGTTGTATTAGGACAACTTCTGACTGCATCACCACGAAAATACACCGGCTCAAAACGCACTGAGCATCCGACAGTTCCTGACCGAAGAGAACGTTGCAGTGCTGGAATAACGTCCCTACACACGCGACCTGGCTCTGACTTATGTTTACTTTTCGCCAAGATCAAGAGAGTCACCAAGGGGGACCCTTTTTCCGGACATGTATTACATCAAGAGGGCCATGACATCGGAGCTGCAGAGAATCCCGGGAAAGAATTTCAGGGAGTACATGCAGGCATGGTGAAGAAGTATGGGAGAATGCGTTAGATTCGAAGTGAGTTATTTCGAAGATGAACAATTGTATTTTGGATTTGAGATTTTTTTTTTGCGACCCCAGTCCTGTTTCTCCTCTGACACACCTCGTAAAATAACTACCATACTGAAATTATATTTTAAATTAATCAATTTAGCTCGAAGAGGCTAAAGTCAAAATCAAATCTAATCTTATAAATTTGATTCTAAGCCCTATTTCGTCGGTGTATGTTACTGTTCCACAGTATCTACTAACTTTATACTATATTTGTGTATGTTTTCAGTTCTTAGAATATACTAACTATGCAGTTCTTGATTACTTGGACTGCTGTGTATTACATTTTCATTGTGCATGTTTCTAAACCTTACAGATAATTCTGGAATACTTTTTATATTCCCTAACATAAGAAGCCAAACATATATATGTTTTCATCTCCATCTTTTGAGTACTCTCAGTGTGGTATTTGATGTTAGCTATGTTCTGTTAGTTATATACAAGAAATTTGTCGATAAAAATAATTTGTGATAGAGGAAATATGATTCACATCACTACAAGTATGTGGTGATATGCAACAAAAACAACACATTTCCTGCCTTCTAAAATGTCATGAATAACAACATATTTGTGTGATTACATCAATAGAAAGTCACCAAACACAATATATTTAAACAATTTAATATTTTTTTATATTTATCCAAAACAATATTAACAGATTAGCACGTACTAACTTGAATAGATGATCTAAACGATCTCAGACAATTCAAATGCATGAAAGTTTTGACAGTCGTTAGAGTAGAATCACAAACATGAAGGAAAAAAAAAAGAGAAATAAAGACTGTTTTCTCTATTATTTGATGCCCATTGTTTCTTTGTCATGATTTTAGAATTCACTTGAGAATTATTCTAACTTGTGATGAAAGTAAAATGAAAAAAGACAAAAAAGAAATAGAATCTATATGATGTAAAATATTAACTTACGAGGAATTTGTTTTAATTTTAAATTTATTTTTCAGAACATTGAAATATCGTAAGATTTTACAATTAATGAATGATTGAATTTAATGCCATTTTTTAAACTAACAGAATAGTGGAATTAGAGGAGGAATTTTGACATTATCGTGAATTTAACGTATTCTACTTATTGCAAGTGGCTCTTAATTTCATCATGTTCTCTCACTCTCTTTAAATTCCTATGCGTATTTCTTTATCTAATTACTACTAGATAAAGTTAATCAGTAAAATTGAATTATTCATTTATCCATTTATTAATTTACTTATAGTTATAAAATTACTCATTTATTCATATTGACTTGTGATGGAATCAGCATGACCGAATGGATAAGTTGTTGGCTTCGCAATCATTAGATCTGATGTTCAATTCAACTGCCTGGGGTTCTGGTGAAGTGGTAGTTATTACGTTCATAGATTGATTTATAACTTGTGAGAAAACGTTTGTAAGTTCCTCGAATGGGCTGTACCTGTAATTTAAAGGATAGATCGTGTTACACATTTTATCATAATGCATTTCTCTGATAAGTACACTATTTTTACACATGTTTGTGAAACCACTTACATGTTAATCTCATGAATAATGGCTGTTCTGTTGATTAACCAACTAGAGTAATTATCCTCAAATCAACGAGAGTTTCATTACATTACAATCACTGTTGACGGCTACTAAATTTCTAGGGCTAATGGATCCTATTAGATATAAGATTCAGTACAATGAGCACAGATATAATCTCATGAAGGAGTTAGAAATGTTAGTGTCGTAGTGGCTTCCAAAAGAAGATTGACAGAATCGTTAGTGTCAGTTTTGTGATAATTAGTTACGTTCTTTCCGTTCAGAGTTCCAATTTATTAAAAGTAAGATTTACCTATCACACTCCTGGAGTGGATAAAATAAAGTTCCATTACATTACTAGGGTTAATATAATCTATTTCTATCCCGCATCCAAATGCTGTCATTTCACCTAAATTAGAAACCACTATTAAGAGTATTAGTGTAGTAGATTTAAATTAAAAGTACACGTTCACGGAGTAACACTACATTTAGTGCCGTTACGTTCAAACCTCTGGCTGTACACCCAACTGTAACACCTAGTGTTTTCTTTCGAACGGAAGAAAGCCGGCTTGTTGATCAATGATGTGAAGAAAGATAGCTTTTATAGGCAGCTGGTTTGTTTTAGTGCATTGGCAGTATCGGTAGAGGGTCGGACGCCATGCTTTGACGCTCAGAGTTATGGTACTTTCCATTCTGAGTTCAAATCCCGCCAAGGTGAACTTTGCCTTTCATCCTTACGGGATCGATAAAATAAAGTACCAGTAATGTACTGGGCAATTGCAGGCCTTGTGCCAAAAGTAGAAACAATTATTTGAGTTATAATTGCTGAAGAGTGTGAACATTCCTGTTGGTTTGGGAATCTAACATTTATCCTGTTCTAACGGAAATTTACTCATCATTAATAAGGTTTTAAGAATCGACATATTCCCCTGAGTCTCATATTAACAAGTTTGCTCTTGCCTCGAGAGCTCTTTTCCTCTCTTTGTCAAGCAAACAGGACGTAATGCAACGCAATTCTGTGGTGTTACTTATAAAATATTAAACGGAAATAGCAGGAGTGTGATTATAAGTATATTGAAATGCAATTTCCTTCATTCGGGAAACAAAACATACGACAAATCACTGTTTAGATTTTAATACAATATAGCACTAACGTTATAACAATGACTTAACAAAGAAAATATAACAAATATTTGTAATTGCATATTTCCTCTGGATATGTACTTGAAGCGAAATGCCGTAGGGTTGCAAATACACAATATTGACGTAATTATACTGTCGTTGCATTTTGTATGTCAGTATTTACGAATTGAAGTCTTGTGTACTTTTGTAAAAAGTTGAAGCTGATTTATTAGGGTCGATTCCCTGGAGCTCTGTGGTCATTGGTTAAAAGAATAAATCCGTTTACATAGAATAAAAAGCTCGATAAAAAAACAATGAGGCTGTTCAGTTTGATGGTGGTTGTTTTATCTCGACAGTAGCAGTAATGTTGTTGGCAGTTACTTGTCGCTAGCTGCAGGTCTGGTTTTAACTCTAGGTTAAATGTGACAACGAATATATCAAATTGAAGTTGAAAGATGATATATAATTCAGTGCAACTGCTTTATAAGTTAAGTTCTGCTCTTCCTTTAATATAAACACCAACGTAGGGTATATAAATACCATTATTTAGGACAACCTCAATTATATACGGGGAGTATATGTCGCTATTGATATTTTCTAATAAAACGTGACTTACACAGTATTATTTTCATGTGTTCACGATATATATATATATATATATATATATATATATATATAGGAACGAGTAAGACCCCGACGGCTGAGCTCAAGCCGTTTCGACGGCTAATTCAGTCCAGAATTAGCCGTCGAAACGGCTTGAGCTCAGCCGTCGGGGTCCTACTCGTTCCTATTACCCACTCTACTACCTTAAGTATCGAGTACTTTGGTGCGTTATGGTCCACCTGGTTCCTTACCACATTTCCTTCGTTATATATATATATATATATATATATATATATATATATGTGTGTGTGTATATATAGTGATGAAACGAAAATATTAATAACGACTAGAAAATTAAAATGATGTAGAGCGTAACGGAAACAAATCATTTTTTGTTAAACGAGGTTTGCAGAGAGAAAGAAAACAGATATCACATTTGTTATTCGTCTAACCGGTTTCGACTATGTATGATTCTAAATATCCCATATGTGCTGATGTGCGTATGTTAACATCTATCGTTACGTGCTATGTACGTTATATCCATATCAAGGAATGTAACTACACTCGCTTATATTTTAAAAACAAGGGACGAAATTTCTTTGGATTATTTTGTCTGATGGACGCAATCATCGGATTCACTGAAGCGTGTTTACCGAAGTACGAGTTTAATATCAGTTTGTTATAAAATACAATTCTTTATCAATACAGTAGATTTCCTCTATCCAACGGCTACATTATTACTATGGGTAAACATCAAAATTTGGATAATCTAATAGATGCTGAAACCTCCGCACACAGTAGGTTTAATAAACCCAGGATCTTTAGTTACGGCTTGTCATTTTGCATTCATCACTATCCATTTTTTAGTGATTTTAAAAAACTTTCTTTTGCTTTTTACGATCGCATGATTCGTGATTTCTATTTTCTTTGTAGTCCCAGTAAGATTAGTTGGATGCCTCTACAGATAACGATGTTCTTTGCTGGTAATATTTGAAATAAATGCTATAACCCATTCTTTCATTTTTGTTTGTTACTGTTTTCCCCAGTTCATGGGTTTTACTTAATATCTAGAAAGCTTTTCTAAAAACCTTATAAGTTCAAGTACAACAATATGTGAATTTAGATTTCCATTTCAGACTTCGTGGGTCAACGTTTTAAGTACCAGCTAAGTACAGTGTGGTTTTTCCCTACGAATTTATTGACGTATGTCAAAGGCCAGAATTCAATACTTTAAATATTCATTGCTATTATATTTTCTATTTTTCATAGGATTTCAGTTTCTATAAGTGATAACCTCTTCCATGATTGAAGTATTTAGTGTTCTCAAAGAAATGAAAACGTTTCAGAATATAGATGAGGTATACGTTTCTAAAGCTATATCTCAATGATATCATTGTCTTCCTTGGACAGTGTTTCATAATTAATCATAGTATCAATAAATTTAAATCTATTTGCTGAAGAAAGTTCTCGAATAATTTCTTTTATATTGAATTAATGCGAATGGATTTATACGAATGTGAAGCAATTAAATCCGATTAGGTGACAGCTTTCGACGTCATCTAAGAGCAAATTAAGGGAATCTGTAAGGAAATTAACATTATGTTGTAGATATTTACGCATTTGTACAGATTAGTTTATTCTTAAGCACATGAGGATAAGTGCGGCAAATATAGCTCTGCACTCTGGGCCACGTTGTGTTATTTAGCTCTCATTTGCAAAGCCACGATATATCAACTACTTTATAGCTTAGTGACGTAATTCCACGCATAAGAGAGCTAATAACAATTCCTTCCTCAGTAAATATATGGGATAGCGAGCGGGTCAGAATTTATGGATATGTAGAGATTCGATATGCTTACAGAAAACAATCCACTTAATTTTACTAGTGCATTAGTTTTATACTTTCGTAAAAGGATTAACAATGCCAATTCACAACATATAAAGCTACTTTATCTGTTACGCCTGAGATTCTTATATATATGTTTATCGATAAACATCTTAAGAAGTGACTGCGGTTAAAATGTTTAGTGAAAGTGTTCATTGTTGTCTCTCTCTAGATACCAGACGAGGAAATAGAGAGAAAACCTGTGTGTTTAAAGTTCTATTATTGTTATTATTTTTGTTTTGTGAAGGCACGTGCCTTAGTGGTTAGTGCCTGGTCTTCACATACATGAGGTTGTGAGTTCGATTGCAGAAATGTATGCTACACTGACCAAGACACCTTATTTCACGTTGTACAGCTGGGAACAATGAGTACCAACGTCACTAGTGCCAAGATGTGTCTATCATTGGCTTTTATATGGAACGATAAAGACTGATACTGCTTGGAGAAGGGAGACAGTAATGAATGAGCAACTGCTCGTCTTCCACAAACATATTTTGCCCAGGATTGTGCATCGGAGGAGAACTTTCCAGGTGAAAATCCCATGATTTTTAACTTACAGCCTTGGCCAGAATGCATTATGGATTCAATTTACGCCATCTTAAAGACTGAGCTTAAATTTTACTAACATAACTTTGTATGTCTTCAGCTCCGAGTCGACAAAATAAAGTAGGCAAATATTTTTATATCCGATTTTCATTTACACAAAATTGCTGGCCCTGTGCCTATAGTTAACATATTTATCATCATTATTATTATAAAGCGGTGGATTGGCAGTAACGGTAGAGAGTCGAACACCATGCTTTCCAGCATAGTTACGTCCCTTTACAGTCTGAGTTCAAATCCCGCCGAGGTTTACTTTGCCTTTCATGCTTACGGGGTCGATAAAATAAAGTACCAGTAATACACTGGGTAATTGCTGGCCTTGTGCCTAAAGTAGAAACAATTATTATTATAAAGCGGTGGATTGGCAGTATCGGTAAAAGGTCGGACGCCATGCTTTGCAGCATAGAGTCAAGGCGCTTTAGGGTCTGATTTCAAATCCCTTCGAGGTTAACTTTGTCTTTCATCCTTACGGGGTCGATAAAATAAAGTACCAGTCACGCACTGGGGTCGATATAATTGACTTTCCTCTTTCCCCAAATTGCTGGCCTTGTGCCTAAATCAGAAACTATTATTATTTAATTCATCGTCACTGAAAACAGGTTTCTTGGGGTCACTTGTACCGTATTCTTGACGTTAATATGTTACATTACGACGTAATATTCCTAACACAATCATTAGTCTACGTGCGTATTAAGAATATATTTTCTGTTTACTTTACAGCAGGAATATGTAAGGAATAATTGAGATATGTCAAGCGACATTTTGAAAAGATATTTCCTGATTTGTAATGACATTTTTACGTGAAGTGATCTACAGTACTTATGTTCATTATTTTTAGAGTTTCGATAGATGATTGGCATAAACAATGAGTACCAGTCGAAATACTTTGTCATTTATTTCCATTAAGTACGCAGTTCACCTCATGCTGAGGTCAACATTGCTTTGCGAATGGTATATAGTTGAGGCTAATTCAATCAATTATATTCGTTCTCTAGAAATTTATCTCAAGAGCTCTATAATTCCAATGAAGTCATCACATACGTTTTATGAGATAAGAGATTTACCTATCTTTACTTCCGAATAAACTACCTTAGTTCTAGTAGCGAAGCTTCTGATATAATTACGTGTCACTAGCAAAGAAAATGTTTTTTCTAGTTTTCTTAACACAAATGTAATTTGATGCAATATTAGATTGCTGACGCAACAATTTCATGGGTTTTCTCGGTAACCATTTAGAAAATATTTGAGCCTTAAATGTAAGCATATTGGAAGTTCTTACGTCACAAGAAAATCGACAGCATTGCGAATTGAAGCAAATCCTTCAGTGAAATGAAAAACATACATCAAAGGTTTACAATAACATTGAGCAAGCAGATTTCTTCAATTCTCAAACAAAGAACTGTATTAGAAATATTGCTGCATACATTTTACCACGCAAAAGAAAAAAACCTATGCACCTTATTGAGTAATGCTTGTTGACACACATGGTAACATTATTTACCTGCTAGGTATTTTACATGTATTACGGCACAAATGTCCTAGTTCAAGACGATGTAAACCCTTAGGAAGTGTTCTTCAGTCCGTTGACTGGTTTTTCTTGCCGATTCCATATAGAATAGTGATGAAGCGAAAGGAGAGTTCGCTCTCCTCGTTCCCTTCAATATACCTGATTCAAAGAGGGAGATAGAGAAGGAGATAGTGGCAGTTTCTTTATAAAAGAAGGTCATGTCAATTCACCACTATTCTCTATGTTCTAATGTGGACAAACGTTAAATATATGAATGTTTAAAACGTTCTGTTTTCTGAACTCCAAATCCCCAGTCGAGTATATTGAAATCCTCTAATGGCTTTCAAATTCCACTTGGTAACCCTTCCACATTTATGTGAATAATTTTACTGAATTACCTAATTAATTATTCTATTTTTGTTACAAGGCCACTAATTTCAAAGGAAGGGGGAACACATGCCAAATTGACTCCATAATTAATGTGATGTCTGAAACATTTACTTAGTTAAACCTGAGTAAGATAAAATAGAATATTCAGTAGTCTTCTTCTTTGCATACTTATTCATGAGAGGGTCGTGGAGGCAGAGTCATCAAACAACTGATCGGACTGGATCCCAGCGAGACCAGCCAAGCGCATGGGTGTTATCCAACCATCTTTCTCGGAGTCTGCCTCTGGGTCTCCTGCTCGTTGATTTTTCCCGTAACATATGTGCAGCGATTCTTTCCGGAAACATTCTAACCTGTGGTATTTACATAGGTCGTTGATATTCAGTTTGGAACTATGCGGTGTTTAATATTTTTAGAGTGGATAGAATATATACGACCAGTTACTTAATAGTGCTCATTTAATCGAACATGTCCTAACTTTGTACTTGATTTTTTCTTTCATATGACAAAATTATAGAGATTTTCTGAATCCATACTGCCGTCAAATCTCTTCAAAAATAATTGTGTAGTCTATAAAATAATTATCAACAAATCTCTACTTTCAATTGAATGTTTAAAATGTGAATCGCTGTGCAAATATTGCGAACATTTACAGATATTTATTTCCTTTGTTACGTACATACAAATGAAGTCTGCTAATCTATTCCTGGCCTTAAATTAAAAAGCTATGAATCTCGTCGTGTTGCATGCAAACCCTCTACATGGTTGCGAATGAAAAGTGTGAATCACCAAAACCAATTAAACCATCTTTATTATATATGCCAAACCAACACGCTTAAACGGTTGACGTGGTCATTTTGTTTGTCATTTTCATACAACATTAATTCAAAACAAACATTAAAAGAGAGAACGTTTTGTGTTAGAAATAATGAATGACTTATGTTGACGTTTTCTTTTCAAAGAAAATGTCGTTAGTTGTTAGCAATCCTATCATCATAAAAATATCATAAATCACAACGTATATTTAACAAAATCTAATAGCAGAATAATAACATAACATACACTTATACCGTTTCAGTAATTTTCAAGCTTACCAAACTATATTTGTTTATCTCTATAAACATAAAAAGAAAAATAGAGACTCCCAACAAAACATAACTGAAAACCTATTTATGTTTCACGCATTAATCAATAACTTTTAAGCACGTTTTATGGAAATCTTTAAGATAATAGAAAAAAAAAACGTTTTCATAATAACTTTTTGAACTTTGGACTCTTCATCTCAGGCCCACAAAAAAGCTAACAAAATATATGAAAAGTCAAAGAAAAGCAATTATACTTTCCTTCATTAATTTTATACAAAATGGAAAATATTAGGCTTAGAAATTATATTTCATACTTTTTTCTTTTCATATTTGTTTTAAAGAATATGTAATCGTCTGCAAAATATACCCACTATGCTCACTAATTTTACTAAATAGTTAACCCCTACCCCGAAATATAATTTTAATTATTAATCTGTCTGCAAGCTATTCTTCATATTTTCTTTGAAATGTTTGATGATTTAATTTAAAGTTTAATACAGACCTTGTATATTTATGAGGAATTTTATTGGTCCAGTGATCCGTAAAGCGTGATTAAATTTATAATTACTGCACGCCATATATGTTTACGCCACTGTAAATTAAAATATTGAAACCAATTGCAGTGCTGAAACTTAGAAGTGTTGAGAGAAACGAAACAGTACTTCAAAAATAAATACCACAAAGAAGGTAAATACACTGAGCTGTTCATTGACATGATAGTAATTCCTTTATAATCACCGACATGGATATAACCTAATTAAATTGATATATATAGTATATTTCCCTCTGAAATCTACAAAAGTACCGTATACTTGTGAATGTTAAAGTCTTAAATGATAAGCAAATACGTTTAATTTATTTTGATAGTGAGGTGGGCTAAGATATCAGTATACTTCTTAAGAGTTATTGAGACATAGGAGAGAGAGAAGTCGTAGTTTAGTTGTAACATCAAATCATTTTCATTAATTAATCTCCGCAGGTTTTCTATTCAAATCTCTCATCTCTTTAAATTATGAATGTCTTCAGTAAATAAAAATGTAATTACATCTCTTTATACTCTGACTTCAAATCCTGATCTATGGTAATTGTCCATTACCTAATCCGAATGCACCACATGCAGTCATCTTCTAAGAATTATGTACTTATTAATTGTTGTAGATGAACGTTTGATTTAAATCGCAGCAAAGTATTTTATTTATAATAGTATGACAAACAAAGTATATCTCATTGATAATATACGACTTGAATTTCTATCTTTTAATCGTTTCGGCAAATATTTCCAAGAATAGTAAAGGTATTGATTGAATCATATTAATTTATTTTTCTCTTTCTCTTTAGTTATTTCTCCGCCCTTCTTTTTACTTTACAATCTCTTCAATATGTTATTACTGTTGTCAGATCTCAATCGATTCGATGCGTAATCTAGCTGTTTGATAAGTAGTACAACCTATACATGAAATTAAAGTACACGCGAAGATTCAGCGTAACAAGCCACGTGAATGTCTGTTACAACTCATTTTGCTAACGGAGTTGACTACAGCAACGTAAAATATGTCTTGTTCAATGACACTACACGCGTGGGCTAATTGAACTGAAGACCTTGTGGTCATAAGGTGAACAACCCTAACCACTTGTATGTATGTCTGAACCCCTAGCTCCGAGCTATAGGGGAGATATATTGATATATGATATTTCTAGGATATTCCTTTTAACCTGGTGGAGCCCATCTCCTCAGGTTTGAATATAGAATAATTCTTCCAGAGAAAGATTGAGAGCAAGCGAATGAATGTGAGAAAGAGTTACTACAATGGTTCTTTTTTATCGACCTCGAATCGACGAAAGTACCAGTTAAGTAGTGTAGTCGATATTATCGATTCGCTCTTTTCCCCAAATTACTAACCTTTTATTAAGTCAATGTTATAAATAATTATCCATTATTGAAATTATTTCAATAAGGAATAGTCTTGTGTGATTGTTAGCTTTTGAATAATATCTTGTTACTCTCTAAGAGATAAGCCACTTTTGAGATTATCAAAATGTTCGTCGGTGTCAAATATTCTGATGGAAATATCGCTAAAATCTAATGCTAAAATTGTGTTTTCCGTTTACCTTGATTGTAAGGCGGGAATATAGAGTAAATCATTTTCAGCACTCTGAATACCAATGCCAAGTTCGGCATCACCATCAATATAATGATCCAAACGACGAAATGTTGCTTTCTACACAGCAGCAACATCAATATCAAACCGCAATCTATACGTTCAGAAAAGAAAGAAATTCAGATTAATCATGTCTTTAGTGAAATGTACTTTGAATAATAAGCTATCGTCGTGGCCGATTTACCTTTGATCATAAATATCCTCGATACAATTTAACCTATGTCTAAATAACAACCAGTTTCAATAAACACCATCAGTATCACTGACCTTGTCCAGTAATATTTCCGATATATATATATATATATATATATATATATATTTAGCGAAAAGGCTTTGATTATTTTAAACCAACTGAACATTCAGGATTAAAAAAACGCCTTCAAAACGAAATAAACAGAAACATTTCTATTGATGTAGTTTGTATACTTTAAAACCTAAAGTAAGAACCGACGTTATAATCTAAATATAATTCTTGTAATTCGGTTTTCAGAAGTTATTTTAATCTACACAACACTCTTGATGGCTTTCAAAACATGAATAAAAAATGAGATTTTATGAATAAAGACATAGAATAACTTTGAAAGTATGTTAGCTTATATTAAAACGATTTTTTCTTTACGTAGCTTATTGTTTTCATCCCTTTTTTAATATCCGGAATGTATTAAATAAAAATTCTGAGATATTCACTGATTCTTAGAGGGCGGAAGTAAAAGAAACTGAGTTTTATTGAACGACTTATACATACATATATATAGCTTTTTAAAAAGATCAAAGAAAAAATAAATTGCAAAAAAAAACACCGCAAAGAAATCAATAGTTGATGTGCTAAGCAAACATTTGGGAGTTGATATATTTTGGAAATATTGTACACACGAGATGAAATTTGCATCGACATCAGCAGTTACTAATATTTATTTTCTATTAAAAGTCAGTAAATTTTTAATAGGTAAGTTGTAACATAAATGAATCAATGCCAGATATTTGATGGGGTATTTATATTTATTGTAAATAATTCTCATTTATATGCTAAAGTAAATTGTTGCATGCCTGGTAAGCGTTTTCATTTAATGAATAGCTTAGGATGATGTTCAAATGCTATGATGGTTAGATATTGTAACAGGCAAAAAAAGTAGAATTTTGATGGACAATTTAAACGAAATGTTAGAATGAACCTTTCCCTATTCAGCATGTCTTACACTAATATGCACAATAATGAAACATCGCCACTGTAAACTGTGAAATGAATGAAGAAACTACAAATGATTATGCTGGCAACAGGATGTATATTGGACATCTGTCGGTTCGGACGACAATGTTTGGACCTCCGTCGGATCGGACGACGAGTGTTTGAATCTCTGTCGTTTCAGACTACGAGTGTTTAGGCCTCCGTCGTTTGGGACTAAGAATTATTGGCGTTGAAACAATGGAATAGTATGTACAATCAAAACAAAGACTGGAAAATAAATAAAAGAAATAACGACCAGAGAACACTTCGTCAATTCCAAGTCGTTCAGTTATCATTTTCGAACATTTTATAAATATGTTATATATCTGCTATACAGCCAAAGAGTCACACACACACATGCTCATACGCGCACACATATACTCACACGTGTACATACATATGCGCGCACACACACACACACACACACACACACATGTAGACGCACGTACACATATCTATGTTTATTATGTATAGTTACGCAGGTAGTTCACTATGAAAAATATTACTGTATTGAATTGCGTACTTCCTGTATATATATATATATATATATATAAAATCAGTAACCACATGATTTCTATATACCCCAGCTAAGCTCCCTATAAATAAGTCAAGATAAAGATGTTGTATATGAACCTTCAAGTCAATAAAAGAAAAGTAAAGTAGGCAGAGGATACACAATAACTAGACACAAATGAAAAAGTCCAATGTTGATAAATGTCGTATTTATAGAGATCTTAGCTTTATTTCAAAATACAGAAGAAAGATTTAAATTGAAATAATAAATAAAAAATGACGTCTAAAAATTGAATAGTAAAATCTCTAATGATTACGATATCGTATTGGATGTTATTCCTAGTAAACAATTTTGGATATATAAAATTTGCGGCCTTGATATTTGCGAAAATATTTCTATATGATGGCCAGTAACGTTAGTAGGTTATGCCTGGAAAGAAGGTTGGCTGGTGAAAGAAGCAGAGGCCGGCAGCCAAAACGATGGCTTGATAATGTCAACTTATGGACTGGACTTGATCGTTGCTCTTTAAACTATGCTGCTGGTGATCGAACTTTGTGGAGAAGAATATCTCATGCTTATGCCCAGTCTGCAACTGGCAGAGTTTGGCGTCACAAGAAGAACGTTAAGATCTTTAAACCCCCACCATAACCCGACTTCGTATGATCGCAAAACTATAAACATAAATATAAAATATAATATATCATATACACCTCATTTTGTATAACAGCAACATCATAGTCGAATTACGCGACCTACGATTTCTATCAAGACATCACCTCACTTTTATATTCACTACAATAATACTTCTGAAAAATTAGCTTTCTGAACAACTGTGTGTATATATATATATATATATAATATATAAGATCAAAAGATGGTTAAATGAGTTCCATGTATTTTATTATGCGCATTTCAAAAACAAATATCATCATGCAATAACATTTGTGTTTTCATCAGATAAAATAGGAGGACATGATATGAAGGTTAAAAAAAAAATTGTGGATAGTGCAGTTTTAAATCAACATATCTTTTGATCTTATATATTTTGTATACTCCAGTCCTACAAACTGTAGAGTGCTTCTTATCCGATATCTGCATTACTTTATTGTACTACAATAAAACTCACATCCTACATATATATATATATATATATATATATATATATATATATATATATACCTACATCCAAAACCATTCATATATTCAGTAGGTATGTATGCACACACATACATATATAATTTCAGGTCTTCTTTAATATTTGATTGTGTTTTACATCAGTACAACCACTTGTAGAACATAATGCCAAGTAATCTGATCAAGAGGTTTAACGGAACATTTGTTAATTTAATTTAATGATAAATGAAAATTGTAAAGACATATCTGCTGAGCTGGTATTAACTTATTTACATAATGCTAAATGTCAGACTTTGATGCATACAATGATTTTATCTTAGTGTTTCATATGTAATAATATATCCGGAGTTGTGATATGTAGGTAACGGTTATATTTCCTGTATGATATTGTTTCTTGAAATGTGTTCAAACGTAATGTTGTTTACAACATTTTCAGTTTTCTTATATCTTCACCATATGTCAATTTTATTTTTCTGAATGCTTATAATTCTTCTCATTTTATTCTATTATGAATCCGATCTTTTATTAGTTTAAGAAAACATTATTTAATTAATTTGCTTTTTAAATTCTTCAAACAAAGCAATATATTTGCGCATATATTGTTGAAAATAACATCATATATTCAAACTATTTAAACATATAGATCACCAACGTAGTTTTACATTTTCGGATAATATAATTTCATGAGCATAATATTATTACAAAAGGTTTCCGAATGTGTGGATCTTTCATCGACATTCCAAAAACATATCAAAGAATTGGGGTGGTATTTTGTTTTGTGCGTATATTTTATTGTTTTGTCATGTAAATGTACATCATAAACATTAGCAAATACTAGTAATGTCGAGGATTCCCAATACTTGCAAAAATGTAACGTTTTATATCATATATATATATATATATATATATATATATATATATATATATATATATATATATATTAAAAAAAAGTAAAAGAATGACTTCACTTGTAGTTTTAAACAATTTGATTTAATTTTATAATATCAAGATTTTATATATATATATATCTAAGGCGGGTAAAGATCCCGAGATCCATGGACGAGTTCTCTCCAGCGGTCTCTGTCCCTCATTATCACTGCCATGTTCTGCGTCTCCAGGGCATCAACATATGTTAACCTTGATCTTCCTCTTCCAGTGTGTCGATGCAGAGGTTCCCAGAGGAGCACTGAGTGCTGTGTCAACTCTGGATGTCGGTGAGCATGTCCAGCTAACCTCAATCTCGTCTGTGTCACTTTTGAGCTGACTTTTGGGAGGCTCCCATACAGCTTTGAGCTTTTCATCCTCAGTATATATATAGTGTGTGTGTGTGTGTATCAAAGTGACTGTTTGAGTTACACAGCGAGTTTATTCAAACTAGTTTCCCAATATATGAAGCATTAAACTAATATATTTCTTCATTGTACTGTCGATTGCTTTGTTGTCTATGTTTATCTTATGCACACACACACGCACACACACACACACACATACACACCCATACACACAAACATACACACATACACACACGCACACACACTATATATATATATACTAAGGATGAAAAACTCAAAGCTGTACGGGAGCCTCTCAAAAGTGACACAGAGGAGACTGAGGTTAGCTGGACATGCTCACCGAAATCCAGAGTTGACACAACACTCAGTGCTGGGCACACTGCATGGACACACTGGAAGAGGAAGACCAAGGTTAACATATGTTGATTCCCTAAGGACAGACACTGGTCTGTTGGAGACGCAGAACATGGCAGTGATAATGAGGGACATAGAGTGCTGGAGAGAACTCGTCCATGGATCTCAGGAATTTTACCCGCCCTATATATATATATATATATATATATATATATATATATATATATATATATAACGAAGGAAATGTCGTAAGGAACCAGGTGGACCATAACGCACCAAAGTACTCAATACTTAAGGTAGTAGAGTGGGTAATAGGAACGAGTAGGACCCCGACGGCTGAGCTCAAGCCGTCGGGGTCCTACTCGTTCCTATATATATATATATATATATATATATATATAACGAAGGAAATGTGGTAAGGAACCAGATGGACCATAACGCACCAAAGTACTCAATACTTAAGGTAGTAGAGTGGGTAATAGGAACAAGTATGACCCCATACTTGTTCCTATATATATATTATATGTTGGGTATTCTGTATATATTAGTGTATAGACCATACAAATTTAAGCAGCAACGTATTCATTGTTGTTGTAACTTCGAATGATGGATATTACCTTTATTTCTTGCACCTGGATGTTAATTATCGCAACTGATCTTTTGTTCTTGGATTGCATTAAGAACTACTAATGGTTCGTAGCATAACAGCCGTGTGTTGCGATGGATATTATATCCACTCATTAACGTATCTTAATTAACACTGAACGGATTTAATCAATTATAGCCGTTTATAATTAACGGAAAGTATTGATGAGAATAAATACGCTGAATGGTATCACTAGCATTAAAACGATCGATATTCAAAGGCATTCTTGCATTCTCTGCTGTTATTAAATTGGCTAACACATTAGCCACATTCTCTCAAATAATATCCTAACTTACTAAAGAATGAAGGTGATATTTGTTAACATAGAACTAGATAGAGTAAATATGGAACGAGTGTGCATGGTTATGTGCCTTAGGTTATGTGTCATCTTGATCAGAGATGCTCGGAGGCGTAATGGTCCCAACAGCAACATATGCATATATATAGTAATAATAAAAAATGTGAAGATTAAAATCCGATGAGGGCTCGATTAGGGTGAAAGCAGCGGTTTTTACTTAAACTGAAATCTGTTATTATCATATATATATATAACATGCAATAACATGCGAAGGATCACAACAGTTAATGTCTGATTAAGAAAAAAAAAAACATTGTTAGAAACAGAGCAGGAATTTCTAAAAGAAAATATTTAGAGAGAACTGTCTTTTTTGAAATATATCATATTTCCCTTGCAAAAACAAAATTTGTGTAGTTTAATTCTTTCGTTACCATACGTCTAAAGAAAGTTTAAACAATGGGTGGAAGAGGAAATGTATGTTGCAATAGAGATGTCTGGCAGAAGAGTTTTAAATCAATTGGTAAATGTGTTTCAAAATAATTGATCTTACTAGTAATATAGGAATCGACATGTTTTCTCATTTACATCACCACTCTTAATAAATTGCTGCTTGTTTTCTTTCAACATAAATATATCTTTATTTACTACTTTGGACAAACTATTTTATTTGCACTTGATTCGCAAAATCTTGATATGTTTATGTCGCTAGAAGACAATTAGTTCTCCAATTAGTGGTACTGGAACAGAATAGTATCAACAGAGTGTAATTTACATGCCAGCATGTAATCAATATAACAATCATCAATGTGTCCAATTACTAGTCACAAACTAGTTTCATTTAAAGTACTTATGGCGAAATAGAATTTAAATGGAATCCCAAAATAAATCTTCACCTATAAGAAGCAAGCCATTATATGTATCAATTCCTATTAACAAAGATCATTCATCTATAAAGACTTAAGAGCACAGTTGTCAGAGTGGATATATCAGGAGACAAACAACTGAGAGAGAGGGGATCGATTATCTCAACATCAATATAGCATTACAAGATCACTGATCGGACCAAATAAACAATTCTGTAAAAGTGCTTATGAAGTAAGAATGATCTAAGAGAAGAATTAATATAAAACAGATTTGGAAATTTCCAAATATCATTTTTAATGTAATATCCTTAAATTGACACATCTTAATAAAAAAGAAAATAACATTAAAATGCAAAATGTTAAACAATATCACATGCTCCGTGGTTAGTTTATGAGAAAAATACCGTGATACACAAACACAGGTGCACATACACATATTCATTAAATCGTACAGTCATACAAATATACACACAAATATACACACAAAAATACATACAAATACATACACATGTATACGCACGCATACACACCCACACACATATATATATATATTTATATACAAACATATATATATACATACATCCTTACATATATACACATACAACAGAGAGAGGGAACAAAGTGAGAGAGGGAGTTGTTGAGATATATTAAGAGGTTTACTTATTAATATTAAAAGTTGTACTTATTTATGAATTGTCAGTCATTTCGTAGACATAAATCTGAAACTGCCTCTCTTTCTATAATACTAAACTGTTTAGTTTAAAGTGTTTATGTTTATGTATAAAAACTACCATCGTATTTTAATGTCTGACTTTTAGGATGTATTCCAAACACTACATAAATAATGAGACATTTACATATATTACTAAATCTTTTAAATCCTTGCTTATTTTCAGAAAACGTATACAATTTATTTAATAGCTGTGCTACTTTACGAAAACATGCATAAAAGTAAGTTAAGTCATGATTTACACTAAGCATTACATCTTTATTGCTGTTGAGTTTTACTAATTATTAACAACTTAAAAAATTATCGCTTCGTTGAAACTGGTGTAAGCTATAAATCTTTAATGTGGAAGTATATTTGTGTTTTAGCAACGTTCAAACCTGATTGAACATATATACAGGCGTTCTAGGCATAGCAAACCCATATTTCCCTATAAGTAATTGTTTCTACTTTTGTCAGTTATCCCAGTGTTTTACTGGTACTTTATTTTATTGACCCCGTAAGGATGAAAGGCAAAGTTAACCTTGGCGGGATTTGATCTCAGACCGTAAAGAGCCGTAACTCTTTGCTGCAAATCATGGCGTCTGATCCTCTACCGATACTGCCAATCCACCGCGCTATGAGTAATGGAAAAATACTGGATAATTAAGCTTAATGTAACATTTCAAGTTATACGGCCATTAATTATTTTCAAACTGACTTTGTATTTTCTCAATTATCTGAAGCCACAATATTTCTAATCCGACAAGACAATGTCAATACAATGCGCTGAAATATTTAAAAGAATGACGCTTTAGGGAGGATAATTGTTCAATGAGGAATAAAGAGAAAATAAATGGTATCCTCTAGAAAAATATGTTAGCGATTAAACCAAGCGAAAATGATTCTTGTCGCAGATTTTTACCACTACTTCAACACGTATTCAGTAATATTGACCGAGGCTCTTTTCACATGTTGACATTCGAACATTTCCCAGCACAACGATAATGGACTAACTTGCTTATTTTTAAAATAACGATACAAACACAACATTTATTCAATTGTTGAGTACGTTGCATCTGATACACCCACACAAGCAAGCTAACGTATATTTAGAAAGTTATCAAAGTAATTCATGATGGACAGATGCGCCTTAGGTGATTACATTGAGCACATTAAGATGCAGTTATTTATTAAATGAGAAGGCATGACCCTCAGTGTCAAGAGTGGGTGGCACACGATCACAAGATCGTGAACTCGATTCCTCGCAGTGTGTTGTGACATTGAGCAAACCTCCTTACTTCACGTTGCTCCAGGGCGTACAACTTGTAACGATTAAACGACCAACCTTGTTACACAAAGTATCCCACCGGATCTGCATGTAAAATAAGTTAACGATACATAATTGTGTGAAATACGTTCCTAATTGCTGGTTCAAAATCTGCAGCAATCAAGGTTGTAAACGACTTAGGAACTACATACACGCGGGTATTTATTGGACTATAAATAAATTATGCGAGACAATACGAAATCCCAATAACTGTAGCCCACGTTGCATCCCGCTTGAACTTATCAAGTTTTCAGTAGAAATCTTTCATCTATTATTAACATTTGCATAATTATGTCATAGCTTTCGGGCTTTTTTTATTCCTGCATTTTTTATTTTGGAATATTCTGCGTTAATTGGATCTTTATACTCTCCGATATCTAAAGAATCGCGACTTAATTCCTGGGAGAGGTGCAGGGGCACATTTCTGAGCATTCAAACTGGTTAGAGCCAATCACTTCCGAATCAATAATTTAGCGGATGTCTTGTAGAGGGAGATAGAAAACAGAGCCGGAAAGCAAGAAAAATATAGAGGAGGAATCGAGCTTAGTGAGTACTTAGTGGTTGTCTTGTAGAGGGAGACAGGAAAGCGGGTAAACAAGAAAAATATCAAGGATAGAGGTAATTTATTTATTGACCAATGAAGGGCGAAAGGTATAATTCCCACTGGTCCTATTTGAACTCAGACCACAAAGTGTTGAAACGTATATCAATGTTTCTATCCCTCACAATAACGAAGCTGTCAATTCTCCGCTTTGACCTTTAAATATATCCATAGGAAAACAGATGGTATTTTCCACAAAATATGTTAGCGATTAAATCAAGCAAAAATAATTTTTCTCATAAATTCTTATCGGTACTTCATCACGCATTCAAAAATATCAACCGAATATTTTCTCACATGCAGAAATCGAAATAATAAAAGATGTAAATATGTTTCCACAGTAATTATAATACACACTACGAGCTTATTCAGTTTTTGAAGCCACTTCATTTCGTATGTATACATATGAAGGTATACACGCACATGTATATACCACTTCATAAATTAAAACACACCCATATATATATATGAAAAGATGGCGTAGATATACAATACAACAGGAGGAACATAATAGCACCACTGACGATGTTGCAGATGTGCAACGAAAGAACTTTGTTAGACTATATATATGTGTTTATATCTATTTTATTTGTATTTTTAAACTGTTGGCCAGTCAATGGTAAACATTGAGGACCGAATGTATTAAACTGTGGAGATCTAAGTGATACAAAAGCGAAAACCAACCAAACAGTGAGTGTGTTGTGTTATTATTTCTGGCTATAATATTAGACCAATATGACCCTCCCCAAGTATAAAAACATATATATATATATATATACATATATATATATTCTATTTTGCATATTAAACAAATAAGGGTATTTACACACGCACACACACACACACACACACACACACACACACACACACACACACACACACACACACACACACACACACACACACACACACACACACACACACACACACACACACACACACACACACTTGTATATATGTATATATATATAAGCAAGAAAGTAAGTGTTGGTAAAATCCAGTACTTCAGTGTATGCGGATAGAGAGCACTCAACGAAGATATAAGTTCCGGCATGAACTCATAATCCTTTATTTACTGCTATATATATTTCGATGATAGCCATTGAATAGCTATGACTTCATCAGGCAGTTAGTCAGTTCTTAGATATGCCACCTCTGTGTTTATAGTGTTGATGGTATCAGAGCCTTGGGACATATATATATATATATATATATTTATATGTTTATTATGCAAATTAGAATATCTTTTTGTTTCCGAACCTTCCAACCCCCTCTTTTTCCTACCTTTGTTCTTTCTCAAAGAAGGTCAAACGACCAACATTCTTTTTCCTTTTCCAACAAGAATGAAACTAATAAGACGTTCTGTAATTGAATATTTATATTTACCATTTTTCGCATCTGGCTCTCTCTCCCTCTCTCTCCCTCTCTCTCTCTCTCCCACTGCCTCACCCTCTCTCCCTCTCTCTATGCCACCCTCTTTCTTCCACCCTCTTTCTGCAACCCTCTTTCTGCAACCCTCTTTCTGCCACTCTCTTTCTCTGCCACTCTCTTTCTGCCACTCTCTTTCTCTGCCACCCTTTCACTGCTACTCTCTAGCTCACTACCACGCTCTCAGTTTCTCTCTCGCTCACTGCTTCTCCCTCTGTGCTTGTGATATGTAGGAGTGTGTTGCGGGGGAGGTTACGTTCAATATTCGCCATTTGCAACAACGGGTATTCTGCTCATGAAATTAGCATGCAAGTGGCTGATCTTTCCATTATGCCGTGCATCTAACGCAATTCTCAAGGTGCTTCAAGATGATAACATGTGAGACAAGCCCAGTCCTTTGAATTCTAGCTAAAACCCATCTGAATTGGGTGGAAGGAAATAATCTTGAAATACGATGTCATCCAATGTATTCCTGGAAATTACGATTACAATCCCACTAACTTACCCAGCTAAGCCATTCGCTTTCACAATATATATACATTTATACACACACACACACAACACACACACACGCACATACATACACACACATATATATATATATATATATATATATATATATATATATATATATATATATATATATATATGTACAGGCACATACACATGTCTATGTTTATTATGTATAGTTACGCAGGTAGTTCACTATGAAAAATATTACTCTTTTAAATTGCGTACTTCCTGTACTTTGAAAAAAAATGAATACTGCTTAAAAGCTCAGACAGCACTCATAACGTTCATCATTCTTGCAGGTATAACAATGCTTTTTCAATTACAGCACACTCTGGTTAGGTTAGTATATCATTGGAAATAATTGTGACTCCCTTCTAGAACTTGTATCATTAATAATCGAAGTTCGGTTTCAGATAAGATCCCCTTCCGTACTTGAGCAACATTCGACATGATCACCAATATTATCGTTATATTTCTACAACATGAGATATATACTTTTACATCACGCAGCCTATATACAGCACAATCCAGTGCTCCTAATATAAATTATATTCCTTATGGAAAATAAAAATAAAAATTAATTTCTTCTAGGCAAAGATTTCTTCCACTGCAAGAAAGAGACATTTTGAATTAGAGATACAGGAAGATTAGTAATTTTAGTGTCTACCTCAAAGGGAAGAAAAAGCAAAGTTGGCATTGGGGAGATTCAATCTCTGAGTTAAGTGAGCTAGAATACGTAGCTATTCATTTATCCTGCAGCCACAATGAACTTCCCATTTCGACCTCTTGCTCCTGGACTTGATACGAAAATCGATCAATCAAACATTTGTTTAGTAATTCCCTACATTTTTGACCCGAAAGTTAGAACCTCTTATATATTCCTCTACGTAATATTACCATTCTGCTTTACATACTTTGGTTACATATTTTGATAATATCGTAATTTCATGTCTTCTAAATCAGTATATTGATGTAATTCGGCTTTTGAATACGCTAACAATAACATCCCACCCATAATATCCCTGTAATTCATCGTATAGAGAGTTAATTAT
Organism: Eledone cirrhosa; assembly: GCA_964016885.1. Classification (NCBI taxonomy): domain Eukaryota; kingdom Metazoa; phylum Mollusca; class Cephalopoda; order Octopoda; family Eledonidae; genus Eledone; species Eledone cirrhosa. The sequence goes on from OZ024748.1 coordinate 57,647,111, forward strand.
TTCTGGGTGGTTAAAGAATATTCACATGTAGTAATATTTACTGCATGTTGTATCATAGAATATCATTTCAAGGCAAACAATATATTAAAGGATTACATGCCTGACTAAATATAGTGGCCTTTCAAGTTTAAACTGCCAGAAGTATTTGTATAAGCTATTAAATACGAATAATTGAATTTTCAATCCAGCCCACCGAGAAGGAATTAAATATTTAATCTATATTGTTGTTAGTATAAAGGAAACCATAACCTGCAAGGGTAATAATAATTTAATTAGTTAATTAGCCGAAATGCTTCTTGGTGAGGTATTTTATTTCATAATTCCTCTAAAAAATAATAAATACCCACATTGGTTATTCTAAGCAGAAGGCGGTTACCTTATTTTATATAATCACACAGCGTCCTTATATACTTAACTACATGGATATAAAGTAGTGGCCGTACTCGAAAACGAGTTGGCAGCCACCATATATATATATATATATATATATATATATATATATATATGCATGCGTGCTGGTTTCTTGCGAATGTGACAATTCTGTTCATATAGAATTCATTTCTCCACTACAATAAATTTGCCTATATTCTACTAACGTATTGAGTACCTGTTTCAACGGTCTTGTCCTCCTGATATATCACGTCAATCCAACTGTTATATACGTATATATCCTTAGTATTGAATTCATTTCATTGTTAGTGTTGTAAAATATCACTGCAATCAACAAACTCTGGCCTAATCAGTTGTACCTACCTAAGAAAGATCTGTGATCAAACGTAACAAAATAGTTGTATGTTAATAAATACGTAGATGCGGCTCATATTTATGTGTCTATGTACATATATTGACTCTGAATTCTTGTTTATTTTTGGCGGGGTTTGCATACTCCATATATTACATGGATATCCTG
>OZ024748.1:57670520-57675520 GCA_964016885.1 Eledone cirrhosa
TAGTGAGGGGATTTCAATATCATCTAATCTTACTCGAATACAGGGTTGAAAGTGGCTAAACGCACATGGTATCAATACATGAATGTTAGCACCCGCAACGACATGAAGGGTTCTCGTCCACTAGAAATAGCAGTCCAACCTCTCGACATAAACAGCTCACAAAATAAGGAGCAGACATATTATTATTATTACTTTCAAAAAAACGGCGGTGGATTGGCAGTAGAGGGTCGGACGATATGCTTTGACGCATAGAGTTACGACCCTTGCCATTCTGAGTTCAAATCCCGCCTAGGTTAACTTTGCCTTTCGTCTTTACGGTGTCGATAAAATAAAGTACCAATAATACACTGGGTAATTGCTGGCCTTGTGCCAAAAGTAGAAACAATTATTACTTTCAAAGTAAAGGGTGCCGTGAATGATATAAAATCAAACATATCATGAATATAAATGTATATATAACATTTCTCTATTTGTCGTTGTTGTCGGGTATAGTATTGTCACTGCCTTTGGTCGATTTTCTTGGTGACACAGTTTTAAGTTTTGTGTTTACTCTCGATGATAATGTATTAACATCTCGCCGCATTGAGTACTTTTGTGATTGCTTCAAACAGCTAGAATAGTAACTGCTAAATGGCACCTACAACTTCGATCCTAGCTAATATATATATATATATATATATATATATATATAATGTAGGATGTGAGTTTTATTGTAGTACAATAAAGCAATGCAAATATCGGATAAGTAGCACTCTACAGTTTGTAGGACTGGAGTATAAATAATATAAGGTCAAATATGTTGATTTAAAACTTCACTATTCAGAAGTGTTTTTTTAACCTTCATATCATGTATCACTATTTTATCTGATGAAAACGCAGATATCATCTCATGATGATATTTGTTTTTGAAATGCGCATAATAAAATACTTGGAACTCTTGTAACCATCTTTTGATCTTATATATATATATATATATATATATATATATATATATATATATATATATATATATATATAATAAACGTGTGTTTGTATATGCATCTAAATATATTTATACATAATTTCAGTATAAGGCGATCCCGCGTTGTTTGAAGAGTAGTTATAACGGCAAAGTAAATATCTTGCGATAATTAGTCACGAGACCATTAGAAGTTTGGCTGATTAAACTATGCAGTATATCATTTCGGCATAAATATAATAATTACTATTATTAAGTGACAGTAAATAATTCCTAATTGCCATCATTATGATATCTTTATTACCGGAGACAACTTAATATCACAACTGATAACCATGAATGCATTCACCTGGAATTACTTTGATAATACTCTCCGTCTCAGTATCAAAATTCTCTCTCTCTCTCTCTCTCTCTCTCTCTCTCTCTCTCTCTCTCTCTCTCTCTCTCTCTCTCTCTCTCTCTCTCTACACACACATATGGTGTATGGGTGCTACACGTGAAGGCTGAAGATGGCTCTGAACATTAATCAATATACACTGAGGATGAAGAAATCAGAATTGTACGGAAGCCTCCCAAAAGTCAGCTCAAAAGTGACACAGAGGAGACTGAGGTTAGCTGGACATGCTCACCGACATCCAGAGTTGACACTGCACTCAGTGCTCCTGTTGGAGCCTCTGCATGGACACACTGGAAGAGGAAGACCGAAGTTAACATATGTTGATGCCCTAAGGACAATGGTCTGTTGGAGACGCAGGACATGACAGCTATAATGAGGGACAGAGACCGCTGGATAGAACTCGTTCATGGATCTCGGGAATTTTACCCGCCCTAGATAGATATATTTATTCATGCACACACACACACGCACACCAACACACCAATACACACACACACACACACACACACACACACACACACACACACACATATATATATATATATATATATATATATATATACACACACATACATATATACATACATACATATATATATATATATACATATATATATATATAATAAATAAATTATACAATTATCAAAGTTGTGTTCAAATCATTTAATAGCTGACAATCGTTTCTTCCAAACTCTCGTTTGGAGTCAACTTTGATAATTGTATAATTTATTTATTTTCCTGCTCTTTAAAACAGCTGATGTTCATACATTAAGCTATTTCTCTTACTGGTAATAAGGTAATAAGAAATTACTGACCTTCCTGTTTATAGTTGTGTATACTATATACATAACTATAAATAGTATTATTATAATATATATATATATATATATATATATATATTTCTACATACAACGCCATTTCTCTTTACAATTTCCAATGTCGCCAATCAAATAATAAAATGGGATGGGACATAATATACTAGACGCTTGGAATACACACCTGGAATGGAAAACAGGAAGCATTATATATATTCACGTAGACATTATGACACTTTCGGTGATATATATATATATCTCTAGGCTAACAGAATTTCTCCTAAGTGGCTCTATTTATCGTATCATTGAAGTTAAAATTATCCATTATAACAGGTTCGATGTCAGGAAACACATCAATCGTGATTCGCATAGTCTTATCAAAAATGAAATATTTGATATGTATGTGATTACGAAAATTATTAATTCTGACATGTCCTGACTCGTAGAAATGGACAATTTTGGCATTTGGAAATTGAGAATATTATCAATAATATGTACGCTGTCATCAAATTCATCAGAGAATATATTAATTATTATCCAAAAATGTGTAGGGTCATGGGGCAGCAGTATCTGTAGTGCGTTGTACAAAATAATTTTTGGCATAGTGTTATGACCGTTTACCCTATGCGTTGAATTCTCGCAGGGAAAGACTTTGCGTGTTTGAGAAATTATAGTAAATGTGTCATAGTTCCAGCCAGAAAGCCCTTGACAGTGTGGAGGACTACATCTCTGCTGTTATTCGAACCATTTAGTTTCGGTCTACTAAAGTAATTTCACTGGTTCTGTATTGTGAAACTTACTCTCACAGCAAACTAATACGTGTCACAGTGACCCATGACTCAACATGACATTATTTGTTTTTGCCTTTCATCCTTACGGGGCGAATAAAATAAAGTACCAGTAATGCACTGGGTAATTGGTGACCGGCCGATTAACTCACTCGATATGCAAATTAGACTGCTCAGCCGTTAATATGCATAAGGAAAGTATATACTTTCAGACATTCAACCATCTGGCAGGAAGGTATACGTTGCTGACGATAGCTAATAAACTTGAAACTAGTACAGCGTTCCTTTGTCAGTGTTGAACAAATGAGCAACGATGGTTGCTAGACACTACGGCTTAATTCGGGATGTTTGTTTACAAACACACCGAGCATTATAATAAATGTTCGGTGAATCCATACGTACATATATATATATGTGTGCATGTATGTATATATATATATATGCATACTACTGTACGTCTGTATACATATATGTATGTACGTATACATACTTATATTTAAGTAACAGCCGCACTAAGAATGACAAATGAAAATTGGCTTCATTTTTTCCGTTTATATATATTTTATTCCTAACGATCGACTTTCGTCAAATCGGACCGAGGAAACAGTGTTTCCATTGGTCTTTCCAATTGCTAATACTATCTATCGATCGCAACTCCAGGTAGAAGGAGCAACGTGAAATAAAGTGTCTTGCTCAAGGACATAACGCATCGCCCGGTCCAGGAATCGAACTCACAACCTCACGATTGCGAATCCAGTTCTCTAACCACTCAGCCACACGCCTTATATAAATATATATATGCACCAGTAGGGATACGTATGTATGTAATGTATGTGTGGTGTGTACATGTGTCAGCATACATGTTTGTTTAGTAAATGGAAAATGCTTGTTTCACTATGTGCGTTGAAAATAGATCCATATCGAATATTAACATTCCTTTCTCACCAACCATGTTGGTAAACGCCTAAGCAACTATTAATTCGAGTTCGAAATGTAATCTCTATCGCTGAGAGTGGAATGTTTAACATAGGAAGACCATTTCTGAAGCCAACTGCATCGTTAACAAAAGGGGATGAGTGCTGAAAAATATATTCACTTACATCCCTGTATGCAATATGTTCAAATCCTACTGGATTTGTTTTCATATTTTAATTCAACAAGGTCGATAGCGTATACACTTCCGCTACAGACGTTAGTATGCTACACATATAAATAAGCCTAAATTATATATTGACGGCGGATGAAGTGGTGCAAGTCATATTAACTGTTGTCCAGAGTAAATGATATAAGTTTAACTGGTTTTGTTATTCATTGGAAATAACATTTGTGACACGTAATACTAGAAAATTTAGAAATAGCTTTGAACTACTCACACTCTTATTTCAACGCATCTATAAACCACAGTCATAAGACCACTACTGTAACGCAATTACTTGTTTGTGATTAAATAATTAATCATTCATCACACATACACAGCCAATGTTATTTCATATTCACTTTTCTGCCTTTAGTTATATTGCTACATAATTGTCTAATAATTCATGAGTTTAACTTTCATAACAGTTGATTACATAACCATTTAAAAAATTCTTTTAGCAAACAACATCAAAAAGCTCTTTATTACGTGTATATATATTCTCAAATGAATTGTTATCATAGCCTCAATAAACTTAGTTGAAAAAGTATAAAAATGTTAAACCATGATCATACGTTTCACTGACATGAAAAAGTGTAACTTGTAGTTATATTTGTTTTATCAGCCAACATATATTTTGTGGATCAAGAAATAATTTACTGATACTAGACTGTGGACATTAATAAAATGGATTTCTCCTCCAATAATTGTTCAAGTTTCCATAAGATTTTGTGATTTGAATTGAAAATGTAGTCTCTATCGTTGTTTAGCTCCCCCTTGTCTTTGATCGATAAAATATTAAATTAAAAACATTCAATCAGAAACCATATATATATTATATATATATGAGTATCTATCTGTATATGTATATATATATATATATATTATATATATATGAGTATCTATC
>OZ024748.1:57680520-57683020 GCA_964016885.1 Eledone cirrhosa
GTGTGTGTCTATATATACATATATATATATATGTGTGCGTGTGGGTATATATACATATATATATGTGTGTGTATATATATATATATATGTGTATGTGTGTATGTAGATATATATATATATATGTGTGTATGTAGATATACAAGGGTGTATATGTATAAATGTATATCTACAAATTTCTTTACAAGTGTTTTCTCTATCAATCAGTGTGAGTGCTCTAACACCCGACCTACATTATAAACAGAATGATCATAAATATATACAAAATAAATAAAGCATTTCGAGATAAAACATCTCTCTAAATACGTATGTAGGAAAACATTCCAAAATTCATTCATCTATACAGAGATTCATAAAACGTATACGCGATAAGGGTCTTAACTATAGCACGTCGAATTTATAAAACTGATCTATATTATATTTTATCTCATGAAATCACACCATAATTTAACTTGGTGTCCTTGAAATATGTATAATGAAATAAATATAGTTTTATAAATATAGTTTCCATTTGTTAATATCGTATATATATATATATATATTTATTAAAATAACAGATTGAAGTTTAAGCAAATAATCGCTGCTTTCACCCTTAACGGGATCTTCTGAAACTATCAAAGTCAATCTGTGAACGCAGAAGTGAATATTTCAAAAAACGTTGCAGCAGGAGGAAAACAGGAAGACGGTACTTTGGTTCGTGGAAACGTTCCCTGGCAAAGAACGGGAAAAAAAACGAATATAATACGTCATTATTTGGAGCGGTGAAAAACAATCACACACAAAGGCAAAACCACGTTTATGGTATAAAACAGGTCGTAGACTAATATTCTATTAGGTGGTTCATACTACACACACACACACACACACATATATATGTATATATATATATATATATATATATATATATATATATATATATATATATATATATATATATATATATATATATATAGAGAGAAAGAGAAAGAGAAAGAGAGAGAGAGAGAGGAGGGGCGAGAGAAGGCGAAAGAGCGAGATAGATAGATATATATAGATATGTCGTATCAGTTGATGGCCATGTGATTTAACAGAAGAAATAACAGAGTAAAGAGACTGATACGTGGCGTTATTAAAGGAAATATTAAGCTCTACAGCGGTATTGATAGACGGAAGGGAGATTGGCGGTGGGTCGGATATAGATATATATAGTTGGCTTCTGAACAGTATAGATCTACTGAATTACATTCGCAATGTATATCTCAAAACGATGTTAATCATTGGTCACAGTGGGACTAGAAATGCGAAATATAATGGAACCTTTTAAGCACACATTTACATCTACGCCTACTTGTTTTATCAATATTAAACATATGTTTATGAAACCATATTTGTTCAATTTTTTACTACTACTGCTACTGCTGCTACTACTACTGCTACTACAACTACTATTACTACGTCTTCTTCGGCCACTTATTCCTGGGAGGATCAAGTGCGCAGAGTCCTTAAACATTCCCTCCCACGGGTTATGTGACATGCAGCCATCTCCAACTGATCCGGCTGGATCCCCAGTCGAGACCAGCCCAACTCATGGATGTTATCCAACTATCTTGCTTGATGTCTACACCTAAGTCTCCTGCCTGTTTGTTTTGCCGGCAAAACCTGTCTAGCGATTCATTCTAACCATATGCCCATGGTATCGGAGCTGTGATATCTCAATTCGGCGAAGTAGTGGCTCTATTTGGAGAGACTCCCTGATCTCCGACCTAGGCAGTTTATCGAATAACGTTACTCCAGAGACCCTTCGGAAGGACTTCAATTTGGCCGCTTGTATTCGCGATCGTATTCTTTCGGTCATTACCCAAGTTTCATGACCATAGGTAAGTGTTTGCAAGAAAGCGGGATTGAAGGCAGCGAACTTGGCTTTAACCTTTACCTCCTTCTTCTGATGACTGAATGTTGAAGCCGGTGCATTAACATTTGTCACTTTTTGATTTAAATTAGAAAAAAAATACTTCCGGTATTGTTTTTGGTTAAAATGTATGCGTAAAAATATTTCTTTAACAAGACTGATTTTTCTTTGACAAATATTTGATGTGCACATAGATGCATACTATATACTTATAGCTTAATTGTTTGGGAAATTGAAGAATAAGAATGTTGTGCTTGAGTATTAGACAATAGAAAACTACAATCACTTGGCATTCTGTCTTCTTTACAGTGTCACCAATTTTCCATCCCAAATATCCCATCACCAGTATCGTTTTTTGTTTTTTGTGTTGTCGAATGTGTACATAATAAGAGTTAGCTTAGTTTTCTTACATCATCTATATTTTAGCATATCCGTCATACGTTCCCATATGCCGTACGTTCCCATATGCCGTACACAAGTGTGTGAAATCAATGCCCACTTCATTAAAGTCTTCTTTATGTTTTGTTAAGAGAGCATATTGAAGATTCCGGTGTGTTTAGACATACAAATGAAATTAACATTTCTTTTTCCTTGTACTTATAAGAACCCGCTTTT
>OZ024748.1:57695401-57705401 GCA_964016885.1 Eledone cirrhosa
GACACATACACAGAAACACACAGACGCACATATATATATACACCTATATATATACACATATATATACCATAAAGGTTTTTTTAAGGATTAGTGGTGCGTGTGCATTCTTGGTTTCATATTAGATCACTGATATAGAATGTCTTCATGTTTAGATGAAAAGATTTAAGGTATTCGAAATTCCTCTTCTTATACATGTTTTATATTAAATTAAACTTACACCTATATATTATGAACATGCAACCCTAGTTCTTATAGAATGAAATTAGATTTTGTGTCGATATATCATATATTATTTTGCTATTTTAACAATTCTCTAGTTAATCGAATTTCTCATCTCTGCTTTTTACGTTAATCTATAAAGGTAATGCTTGTTTTGTCTTCCCTTCTTTTTCGAATTTATTTATTAGTTCATTATTTGCTAACTTTCCTATTGGATCACTTAGAAGAAATCCTTATGAACAAATTGCAATTGAGTATAGCTTCATCAACAAGTCACCACATAATACTCCCAAGATGTTAATTTTATACGTAATATGTTTGCACACATCTCTTACTTTCATACAATAAAAATGTAATCTTTTTGACATGTTCTAATCTACATCCCAAAAATTGAAGCTGTTAATGTCTCTCTCTCTCTCTCTCTCTCTCTCTCTCTCTCTCTCTCTCTCTCTCTCTCTCTCTCTCTCTCTCTCTCTCTCTCTCTCTGTGGAAACAGATACATATATGTATACATATAGATATATAAAATATGTGATTAAGCATATTTATCCATCTATCTGCCTGTGTCTCTGTTTATAAATATATAAATACATACACAACACTTAACACAGTTAAATGCTCGCATCTCTAAAGTCAATATGCAGACATATTGCGAAGCCATATATATAAAATCACGTGCTGCGTGGTTGCAAATGGGTTACATATGAATAAAATCAGTCCTTCATCAGTGATCTTCCAGCCTTCATTGGTATTTCTTCGCTTTAAAGATCATATACCTCTGGTTGGTGCGAGCAACGGCTAAAGAAAGTCGTTGGGACACGGAAAATATGGTGAAATGAGCGAGACATCTAAACAAACAAAGATGGTAATGCACTTTTCGTTGTATTACCATCTTTGTTTGTTTAGATGTCTCGCTCGCTTCACCATATTTTACGTGTCTGTCCTAACGACTTTCTTTAGCCGTTGCTCGCACCAACCAGAGGTATATGATATTTAAAGCGATGAAATACCAATTAAGGCTTGAATATCACTGATGAAGGACTAATTTTATTCATATGTAACCCATTTGCAACCACGCAGCACGCCATTTTTTCATATATTTATATATTTTCCTCCGCTATGACCCGTCTGTTTCTTTCTTACTGCTTCCTGTCTCTCTGTATCTCTAACTTTCTTTTTACTCCCTCTGCCAGTCCCTCTCTCAGTTAGCCTCTTCCTCACACTTTCACTTTCTCACTCTCTGCTACTCCCTCTCCATCACTTCCTTCCGTTTGAGCTGTGTGAAATCCTTTTCTCGCTCACATTTCACCCAGGTTGGATGGTCTTTATCTCTCGTCTACGATTTCACAGAACTTAAATTCACCGATTTCAGGGACTTGACTCCTTCTTCCTCACTTTTCGTTGCATTACCATCTTTGTTTGTTTAAATGCCTCGCTCGTTTCATCCTATTTTACATGTCCCAACGACATGCTTTAGCCGTTGCTCGAACCAACCAGAGGTATATGATCTTTAAAGCGATGAAATACTAATGAAGGCTTCAAGATCACTGATGAAGGACTAATTTTATTTACATATATATATATATATATATATATATCCTGTCCTGGGTATTATATTAAACTACATCCAGTGGCAAGGCTCCAGTTCGGGAGTTCAGGAGCTGTGGGGAATGTGGAGTTACCCCTTAGTTATTATCACTCCCAGGTCGCTCTGGCCCGGAGTTGTATGTATATATATATATATATATACTACTCCCAAACGTCAGCTCAAAAGTGATATATATATATATATATATATATATATATATATATATATATATATATATATCACTTTTGAGCTGACGTTTCGGAGGCTCCCATACAGCTCTGAGTTTTTCATCCCCAGTGTATGCTGATTAATGTTCAGAGCCATCCTCAGGATTCTCATGTAGCACCCATCCACCATCCGAGTAAGTTTCTTGGTCAGTGTCCATGTCTCAGACCTGTACAGCAGCACAGACTCCACTACAGCAATGAAGAGGCGGATTTTCATGTCTTTACGAAGGTTCGACTTCCATACCCATCTCAAGCTGTGGCACGCCGCCCAGGCTTTGCTCTTCCCCTCAACCACTTAATCTTCCGCATTCCCAATCTTTGCTCCCAAATACAAGAAGTCCTCAACCAATTCTAGCGCCTTCCCGCCAACATTAGTGATCCCCTCTGGCTTCTCAACATTCGCTACCAGATATTTCGTTTTAGTCTCATTCATTCTCAGCCCCACACTTATCGCCACAGTCTCAACCTCCTGCATCAAATCCTCTGCCTCCTTCACTGTATTTGTCGTCGGCAAATTCAGCATCTGATATCCTTTTCGCCTTAACTCTCTTGCTCCGAGCTGGTGCTACAGTAAAGCTAGAGTCCTGATTTTTCTCCCGTGCAAGGCGCATACAATAGTCCACTACGATGATAAAAAGGTAGGGCGACTGTGGTTAGCGGCACAGGCTCACCGACATCCAGAGTTGACATTGCACTCCTTGCTCCTGTGGGAGCCCCTACATGGACAAACTGGAAGTGGAAGCCCAAGGTTAACGTATGTTGATGCCCTAAGGACAGACATTGGTCTGTCGGAGACGCAGGACATGGCAGCGATAATAAGGGACAGAGACCGCTGGAGAGAACTCGTCCATGGATTTCAGGAATTTTACCCGCCCTAGAATAAAAAATATACATGACGAACGAGGTGCGCCCTATAAAAATCATTCAACATGTTGGATCAGCATGTTTTTCTACCACATCAATTCCATCATATAAAACAGTAAGGTATTCCAGTAATCTATATATATAAAACTGAGGTTGTCTGTCTGTCTACTAAAAGCTTCGGCACACATCTCCTCTTAAACCGTACGTTCAAATTTCGGTGAAATTGCTACACTTATAGATGAAGGTCCGGCGGAACCATCGGTCAAATAAATTTTCAAATAAGTTCTTGTTTTTGATTATGTCATCTATATATATAAAGCTGTGGTTGTCTGTCTGTCTATCGATTTTTGGCACACATCTCCTCTTAGAATCTCTGACGGAATTGCACCGAACTTGCTATACTTGTACATTGAGCCCTAGCGAAGACATCGGAAAAAAAAATATTTCAAATTAACCCACCCTATGTGACGAAATCGAATCTAATGTATCGATTTTTTAGCGTAAGTGACGAGTTATTTCCCTTTGTTCTGTTTACATTGAGCGTCTTACGTTCTGTTTACATTTTCTGCGTGCAAAAATTAAAAAAATTACGCTGGCTTTCTCAGCGTTTAAAATGACATTAACACAATACACGAACAGTTGTCGAGCCAGCAAAATTTTGACCTGCAAAATTCATCAGTTCGAACACTAAGCTTCCGTTTTGCTTCATTTCCATTTAAAAGCCTTTTAAAACAATATTTTTACTTGAAAACAAGTTATTTAAAGACTACGTAAAACAAGCAAATATTTCGTAAAAAAAAGCAAAAATTATATAAGTTTATTTAAAATATATGTATCTGTAAATTTCGTTAGGCGTGCAGACAGACAGTCGTGCAGACAGACAGTCGTGCAGACAGACTTTAAGCCAAAAAAGAAACTTAACATTGTAACTTTAACACAGCTACTGAGCGACCCCGAGCAACGCCGGGCTTTACTGCTAGTATACAATAAATAGAAATAATCAACAATGTGTAAAATATTGAAATAGATGCTTCTAGTCAAGTTTGTTTCAGAAACTGCACTTAAATTTTGTACAACTTCCCACGTAAGTTTATATTTATATATGATCAAAATATGGTTATGTTTGTGAAACAAATGGAAGTGGAATGAAATTAAGAAAAAGAAAATAAATAACAATGTTTTGAATATATTTTGATATCAGAAAAAAAGGAAGAATATATGATACTAGATTTATTTTGTCAAAATGCTTCATTGTATAAATAAACTGCTTCCCTTTCGAAAATATACAGAAATACACACGCATTCATAATCGCACACACATACACACACACGCGACACACACACACACATATATATGTTTGTGTGTGTGTGTATATATATACATATGTGTGTGTGTATGTATATATGTGTATATTTATGTGTGAGTGTTTGTATATATATATATATATATATATGAAACACAAAGTTAAATAATTTTGAAAACCAAACAATGCATTAAAATTAAAATTAAATCGCCATGACAACAAAAGAATCTTACCTTAACAAATCTAATGATCCCAAATATTTTCGAGTTTAAAAACCCATTATCAATGTAGTATCCATGACAGAGTTAAAAGATCGATCGGAGCTGACGGGCTCGTTGTGAAATGTATGATATATGCATGTGTGGGCGTGAATATAAGTATCATTAGTGTGATGTTTGTATGTGTGTGCATGAATGTACATTTATGTAGTGAAACGTTTGTGCCAATATGCATATAATAAAATAGGGAAAATATGTTTGCGATATATGTATGTGTGTGTGAGTCTAATTATGTTTGCGTAGTGAGTACATTTAATTTAATTTGAAAGAAAGAATGAAACTGGCCGCTGGGATGCCGGAATACAGGCTTTTAAATTAGCCATACTGCTGCACTACTTTCCATTCGATTATTGATCCAATACTTTATTGCTTGATTAAGAGGGCTTCCTTAATTCTCAGCGTGCCTGTACTGCGTTCGGTAGCTAAGATTGTGGTGTTAACGTTGCCCCGGATTCCGCATTTGATGATGTGTTTGCGGAAGGAGGGAAGGGGAGTTGGTGTTTACGTGCTCTATAATACGGAGATGTAACGGTCGAGTAGTGCTGCCTAGCTAAAATAGATTGCCCTTGTTACATTCTAGCCTGTATACTACGTAGGTAGGCAACAATTAGTGTTGCAGATGGGGCAATTGACTAGGGTATATCAGTTATCCTCGTTGGGGGGTTGGCTTGTGGTGAGGCATCTTCGTAGGGAAGGTTCAGAGTGAAGTAGTTTGATACCGAGGCCCTCTCTTCTGATGACTTTGCATATAACGTTGGTGGTTTCTTCGCTGAGATGTGGGATCTTGAAGAAGCAACTGTTGTTTGTGTTGGTCCGGTTTCTGTGTTTTTTTTTTGGGGGGGGGGGGGCTTGGTTTCGTTTGTCATGACATAGTCGCCGTATATACATATATATATATATATATATATATATATATATATATATATATCGAGAGAGAGATAGAGAAATATTAGCAGATTTTCCCGGCGTTGCCCGGGGTTTGAAATTATGCTAAATAATATACAGGAAGTAAAAGAAGAAAATTATTTGTCGCCAACATGTCAAAATAAGAAGAAGTCTTCAATAATTAATGCAAACGAATATTTAGTGCAATCTTTGTACACATAAAACTATGCTGATAATGAAGGAACATTTTGTTTTAACTGATTCCTTCATTGTAATAATAGTTTTTTTTAATAAATTCACAATATCCTGGAAGCGTAGATAATGCCTGCCTCAAATATCGACGAATTTACTTTAAACATGTAAAAGTTGTAGGTCCCAACGGTTTGAATGGAAATTCCCAGAAGGATTGTTTTTAGATTGATTTCTCCCTTACCGCATACACTTTAGAAAAAATAATCTTCTTGTATTACATCAACGGCATAGGCAATGCCTGCCTCACTTTTGGTAAAAAAGTCTCGAAAAGTGTAAAAGTAATTGCAAATTATAATTTGCATGGAAAATTCCATAAGGATTTTGTCTTCATTGTTATCTCTCTTACATCATACACTTTAGAAAAAATCATTTTGCCATCGATAATTTGCTATCGATTTTTTGTTGCTCAACGTGGGTCGATTTGAAAAGATTTTGTGATGTGACCATCTTAGCGACAGGTGCAACGTGCACAGAAAAGTTGGTCAAATTCGGTTATAAATTGTAAAAGCCTTAGGTGTCCAAATTTTTACACAGACACATACACATCCTCGCTTTTATATATATATATATATATATATATATATATATATATATATATATGGTTCCATAAATGGATACAAGAGAATCGAACAGACATATGCCCGCTCCTAAACCCCATCACTTGATCAAACTGAATATCTAGGAGCAGATTTAACTTACCTTTAATACGGAAATATAATGCTATAAACAGAATGCTAAACATTGATTTTTTGTTTAATTCACCAAAACACTAACTTTTTTTCATATTCTTGTATATATTTGGAAATTATCAATTTCCAGTGGCATCGCTTGCAACATTTGGCTCTTATCCTGTTTCTAAACAAAAATATTTAACAGAATATATATTTAAATGCAATTTGAGAACATACACAAACATAGTCAGACAAAAAGCCCAAGCCACACGGACACTCAAACATATTTATATACATTTGTAAATGTCTGTATGCTTCGGTGTATGCGCCGGGTGAATGAGTTCACTACTGGGCTACGCTTCCTCTGGCAAACAATTCCATCATTTTGGAAATAGTATAGCCTATAATTAATCTAAACATAATTTTTGATGTATGAATCTCTTTGTAATACAAGCTTTCTCTAGGCTATACTAGCTAAATTTCTCAACTATTATCTATAAAATTGGATTACTATTATTGTCATTTGCGTTTGAAGATAAATCTTTAAATGTGTCAAATCTTTACAGTAATTCGTAAATCAACCAATATGAGGTACGCTTTGGTGCGTGTCTGTATACAAGTGAAGGTTATATAGGTTTAAAGGTTAGTGGTAGTTTATAGTAGTTGTCCTGATTATTTATGAGTACATTCAAAACAATATCGAAACTAATTTGTACGACAGCTGCAGCATGCCACTAGAAGATGTTGCTTCTTATAGCTTTGATATGTTTTCAGTAAGCATTTGAAGGATGTATTTTAAATTTAATTCATGACAGATAAGCATGATTCGTTGTTGGGTAGGATTAATTGTAGAATAAAAATTCAGTGATAGCATGAGTATGGTCTTGATTTGTCAATCTTATTTATGAAACCTTGAAGTTATTTCTATGAAAGATACACTCCAAATATGTGCATTTATATATATATATATATATATATATATATATCATTTTTCATTCCTATATTTTTTCCCTTCGCTGTGACCTGCCTTTTTCTATTCCCTTACTGCTATCCTCTTTCTCTCTCCTCCTTTTCTCTCCTTCTACCTCTTACTTTTATTCACCCCCTCTGCTGGTCACCCTCTCTCGGCTGGCCTCTTCCTCACACTTTCACTCACTCACTCTCTGCTACTCCCCTTCTCTCACTTCCTCGCGTGTGAAATCCTTTTCTCGCTTACATTTCGCAGGGTTCGGACGCGTCCTTCTTCTCGTCAATGATTTGCTAGAACTGAAGTTCACATGTATCACTGACTTGTTTTCTCATTTTCCTCTTTTTACGTTGACTTATCATTTTTGTTTATTTACATTCTCTCTTTCTCCACCCAATTCTTTTTATCCTAATAACTTATTTTAGTTATTGCTCGCGCTGGCGTGAGGTATCTGGTCTTTAATGCGATGAGAAATACCGATGATGGCCAGAAGATCACTGATGACGGACAGTCCTGGTTTCTTGCTCTATCTTTTAATATATATATATATATATATATATATATATATATATATATATATATATAATAATAACTAACAAAAACAATTGTGGCTCTACATGGCTGAATACAAGAAATGTAATCTGAGCTTTTCGAATATAAATGATAATATTCGATTCGTTTGAAATTATGGAAACAGCCTCTTTAAGCCATGTCAGTAGAATGAGCCTTCCCCCCCTCATTCTTGCTCTTGTGTTGACATGTTAACAGAACTGCATATATATATGTATATATGTGTGTGTGTGTGGAAGAGTCTCTGTGTGCGTAGGTATGTATCTATTTATGTAAATCTAGTTATATTTATATACTTGTCTTTATAATCTTTTAATATTTCTGTCTCAATGAGCATTTTCAAAATTTCTGTAGGTAAGACAGGTACCAAATGGAAGAAAAAACTGTTTTATTAGATGACAATGTACAATATGTATTTCTTTAGGCAAGGGGGAAGATTTGTGTTTCTGCAATGAAATAAATTGAATGTTGTAGTATTTTCATATTTCTTAACTGGATACTTGCTCTGAAGGTGTTAGCTTCCAAGAAGAAATTATAGATTTAAATAGACGGCGTCGAATAAAGATTGGGTGTTTAAGATTTATTAAGACACTCTTCAAAGTAGCCAAATATGCTATGATGTCTATGAATAACATAACTGATTACCAAGCTATAAACAGTCTAAAATATCAATAATGAACCATGTTAGAGGTGTTTATCTTTTAGAAGTTTAATCGTTTACCTTTATTAGTTTATTTTACTGTATGGGAAACGATACACGTATTTCGAAACCTATTCCAAAATTTGATGTTGTAGCGTATGTACCTATCTTCATATATATTTGAAGTAAATATTACAAAAACCTCATCATCAGAGGCTTCTGTTTGCTGACACCTTAGACATCAATATGTTAATAGGATTATCAGAGTTTTAATCTTTATGTTTTGTTGGCCGACATTATGTCAATACATATCTGTATCTCATTCTGCACTGGAAAGGTTGTAAATGCTGTTATACAAATGAAGGTAGACAACTAACAGTTCGTGTTGTGTATGGTTTGAATCGATTGTAATGTCTATCACTATGTTGTTAAGGATGTTGAAATAGTCAACACAAATTTACCTAAATATATATCCATGAACATGAATAATTACGAACAATCCTTCCACTGTCTAAAAGCTGGTGGAGGCTATGAACATCTGATTTACAAATGAAGAGTAGTCATATAATTGCAGTGTAGCACACATTAAACTTTACAGAATTAAGTGTGTTATATTCCATTTGTGCAAGCACTGTTTTGCTGTGGTGTTTCCATTTTCTGTTACATTCAGCTTTACAATTTGTTCGCAATTAAACATGGTTGAACAATTTTGTTACATCATTTTCTTTATTTTAAAGCTGAAAGCTTGATTCGCATGTATCTGTGTAATTTGTCTTCTACAATATCAGTTCGACTTTTGATGTCAAGCAATCCGTCGCTCATGGTATAATCTAAACAACAAATACATTCTTGTCTCGGAGTTAATGGGGGTATATCAGTTTATATATATATATATTTTGGATTGCCATTATTCTTCAATTGCCATTATTGTGTCATTCCATTGCCATCTTTTGTGTACATCTTGTAGGCCAGCCAGTTCAAGTTCCCTAATTGCAACTTCCATGTATATGTGTTTGTGTGTTTTCCGTGCGCGTATTTCCATTAGCAACAATACTGTCTTATTTCCAGCATGGTTAATTAAATGCATGTACGAGCGAAATGCAATATAACTTCAGGTGGAATTTAATTTTCGATATTCGTATTCTGTACGTGCACTTATAATAACTGTAGAACAATGTAATTACGTTGCCTTTCCTTAAACATCAACAGGAATGTTCAGTTGCTGGGCTTATCGCCAACTTTGTTGGTATATAGTTAAATCAAAGACTCGTGCCTATATCTAGTATTGCACTCGGTACGCCCAGAGAAATATATAATTAATGATTACCGTATCTAAATGATTTTCCTCTTTTATATTGTGCTTCAGGAATATAGGTGCACCGAAAAGTAATTGCCAGACGCTATTATTTTCAAATGCAAACTATCAAAGCAGTTAATTGAACTCACTTACAATTTGTCAAATATGTATTCTGTGTGTGTAATAATATTTTGATAATATCTGTACACACAACAACGTGTATTAAGTAGTATTATAT
>OZ024748.1:57720401-57730401 GCA_964016885.1 Eledone cirrhosa
TTTCATCAATTAGAGGGCCAACAGTAGAGCCAGTGATTTTGTGTTTTTTTGCAAATGAAAAGAACACTTTGGGATTGAGTTTGATCTTCTCAATGGCCCAGGCCTCTTCAGCTCTTCTCTGATTGTTGATGAGGGACATTATGTTGTTTTGGAGGTTATGTTTTTTAATCTCTAGTGATGAAATGGCAGTCAAGTTGATGTGTTGCTGCTGACAGTATTTCAGCTTGTTGATTTTTTTGTTCGTTCTCTTAATTTTTCTGATGAGTGTTTTTCTATTTCTAGGGATTCTGCTCTTAGATTTGTTTATAGTTCTTAATGGGGTGTGTTTAGCACATATGTTTGTAACAGTGTCCACAAATGTCTGCCAGGACTTTTTGATGTTAGTGGGTGTATGAGTGTGCGTGAAGGACCAGTCGACATGTGCAAGATCATGACTGATCGCTTCCCAGTTTGCATTGTGGAAATCCATAGCGTCAAACGGATGGACAGGAGAAATGACATTGGGTTTGTATATTGGACGGTGGAAACTCAGATCACAGAGAACCATGTCATGATCAGAGAGTAGAGTTTTCTCCACTGCAATATTGTGGATATTGTCAGTGTGATTGCTGAAAATTAAGTCTAGGACGTTTTTGTGGCACCTCGTTGGTTCGAGCACTAGTTGGGATAGGAAGAAATCATCCATGAAGTCAAGAAGCGATTCCACAGCTTCCCTGTCAGAGGTTGAGGCAGAAGAACCTGGTGGCAGGGTGTTTGTGGACCAGTCAACTCCGGGGAGGTTGAAGTCCCCCATCATTAAGATGTTGTCAGGGTGACACTCTTGGATGAAACACTTTATGCTGTTGAGGCATTCCTTGAAGCATGGTACAGGCGTTTGGGGTGGCCTATAGAGCCCAACTACTAATAGGTTGTTGGTTTGACTGAATACAGTGACTGCCTCACAGTATCCATTAGTGAATATGTTCATAGCCTCTGTTGAGAAAGAATTATGGACATAAATGGCAGTTCCGCCCTTTCTTCTGCCAGCGCGATCAGCACGGATGGCTTTGAAATTTTTCACTTTCACCTCGGCTTCCAAGTGGAGGTTACTGAGATGGGTTTCAGTGAGGACGAAGAAAGGGATGTGGTTTGGATGGACATCAATCCAGTCCTCCAGGAATTTGATCTTCCATTTTTGAGTATTGGTGGAAGGGCTGATGCCTTGGGCGTTAAGCAAAAATGTAGAGGCGAGAGTGGATGGTTTTAATTGTTTTGGTGTGTTGTTAATTTGTTTGTTTGTTAATGGCAGCAATGGGAGTTTGTGCAGTGGGGTGATAGTGGAGGGTGGTGCTGGGTGATAGCTCGAATGTTTTTTTCCAGTATACATATATATATATATATATATATATATATATATATATATATATATATATATACATATATATATATATATATATATATATATATATATATATATATATACATATATATATATATATATATATATATATATATATATATATATATATATATATATATATATATATATATATATACATATATATATATATATATATATATACATATATATATATATATATATATACATATATATATATATATATATACATATATATATATATATATATATACATATATATATATATATATATACATATATATATATATATATATACATATATATATATATATATATACATATATATATATATATATATACATATATATATATATATATATACATATATATATATATATATATATATACATATATATATATATATATATATATATATACATATATATATATATATATATATATATATATATATATATATATATATATATATATATATATACACATATATATATATATATATATATATATATATATATATACACATATATATATATATATATATATATATATATATATATATATATATACATACACATATATATATATATATATATATATATATATATATATATACATATATATATATATATATATATATATATATATATATATATATATATATACATATATATATATATATATATATATATATATATATATATATATATACACACATATATATATATATATATATATATATACACACATATATATATATATATATATATATATATATATATATATAGTGAAAGAGTGAAGACTAACACAGTAAACAGTAGAAACAGGTTTTTATTTACAGTATAACAATTGTTTCATTGGTAAAGTTATCAAAAAATTGCTAATCACTTGAAATTGTTTCACTCAATTTTAAATACAATGTATGGTTAACCAAATCATCAGAAAAATTGATTAACATTATACACGTTTTTTGTAAAATTAAAATCACAACATCAGTAATATAGAAAGAAAAAGACAAAAAGAAAAAGAGAGAGAGAAAGAGAAAAAATATTACATATATTACAGATATATCAGTATATATTACATATTGCTCTGGGTTATGATTCATGCTGATATGTAAAATAATATAAAGAAATGAAAACTTGCACTTGCATAATCAATTTTGCATAGGGTTTTATTTTCTATTGATTATGTGAATAATCACATTTGCTGGAGATTTTCCAAAGCACTATGCTATATTTGTGAAATCCTTTTGTGTGTTATATATCATAAAGAACCTCAAGTATTCCGCAAGGCAATAGCGTTCCGAATTGGCGTTACTACAATATTTCTATTTCAATATATATCGATCCCTTTTATGACTTGCTGACAGTGTAAAATAAGCTTCGAGGAGAAGGCGTAATAATATCGTATCTAGTCTGTTATTTCTATAAAGTGTTTTTCAAATCTTGAACCTGGTGCACCGTCGTAACTATCCTATTAGATGCATGAAGTGGCATTCAAATCTCGATCACTATTCACACACATAAATCTATATTTTCCAAATTCCTGATTAATTTCACCAGCTATAGTGACAGATACAGCTCTGTTTCCCATTTAATCTTTACATTCGTTTAAATGGATTTAAATACAATTATATGTAATATATTTCGTGATATATATATTGCGACAAAGTTGAGAAATGCAACTAATTAGTTTCTGCATCTGCTAGTGATGTAGGCAGGCATTAGCCTTTGCCAATCATGACGCTTTTATATCTCACACTTTCTAGTTCATATAAACTAAATTAAAACCGACACTTACATTTGACATTTGCTCTAAATAAATTGTGTGGCATTACAATAATAATTATCAAAGACAATGATGCTACTGCAATTCCAGATATATAACATAGTAATTTGATCAGGAATTTTCTGTGCACAACAACTTATATTCGTATGGATTGTTTGTTCCCAATTTTCATTTCACATGTTGTCACTGATTAGATGAATCTTCACACTCAAATCATTCATAAATTCCTAATCAATTACATATTCCCTTGATTAATAGAATACTTCACCTGTTGAAACATCCATTCAGACATCATGTGAGAGAATCTTCAAGGTATGAAAGGAATATGCGCCTGACTAAATAATTATAATTGTTTCTACTTTTGGCACAAGGCCAGCAAATACTCAGTGCATTACTGGCACTTTATTTTATCGACCCCGTAAGGATGAAAGGCAAAGTAAATCTCGGCGGGATTTGAACTCAGAATGGCAAGGACCGTAACTCTATGCGCCAAAGCATGGCGTCCGACCCTCTACCGATACTGCCAATCCATCGCCTCACTAAATAATTATAATGTTAGCTGGTATTAATCTAGAACTTCTAACTTCTAACTTAACTAATCCAGTATACATTTAGTGAGGCTCTTCACAATGAAGACTAAAGGTGTTGGCATTATTTACAATCGTGTTCTAGAATTCGATGTGCATTAATGATAATTATTTCTTTTGAAATACAATTTCTGAAATAAGCGTGTATATTTTGTTGGAATGATTTGAGGATATATATGTAAATGAAAGTGAATACTGAAATATAATAACAAGTATGAAAAACTATTTGGTAACATGATGTTTCGTGACACTGCTACGGAAATGGGATACTCTCCTATCAACGTAGCATGTACACATTCCTTGGAACGTCACGCAAAGTAATTATGTATATAATATATGGTTTACAGGTGTTAAAAAACCGGGAATAATATAATTGTATTTAATATTTTGGTGTTGTACATGCTGCGTTCTGTTCAACAGGAAACAAATACATCACGCCCTAGATGATCTAGAAAGTAATTTTAATGTTAATATTAGGGATCATGTTATTTTCAAATGGTTAAACCCTCCTTTCAATGATGTAATCTCATGAAAGCTTACAATCCCGAAGTATATATATATTTAGAAGGTACCTCATGTGAAAAAGTTTGTGTTACATGTTTATATTCCCGGGGAGCATTCTATTAAGTACTAAGAATTAAACATAAATAGCCATGGAGGTAAAGGATTATATGCGTTCAAGTGATCCAGTCATCTATAAGCCAATATAATGTATCTGGCACTAACATAAACAAGCTTTCTCTTATTTCCAAGATTACATCCTATCATTTAAGGATTATCTTTGCTGAACCTTTCTTTAGATTAAACGACCACAAACATACTGCTTCATTTTCGTGAATCACATTTAATTATATATTTGGATGACTTTCAAAGTATGTTTGCTATATTTGTGACTGAAACAGAAACTTTTTATTTCCTTTAAGTGTCGAATAATCCTGATTTTAATGAATGAATTACTACAGATCAAAATAGTGCAGTTTGAAACATTTCGGTATGTTTAATTTCCAATGGAAGCAAATTTAATTGATTAATGAATTTTCTTTTACTATGCACAGAAACATGCATAAACTAAGTGATACCGTTAGATAGCATTGAATTAGTGGAACTTGGGAAGTGTTATCAAATCGAATCTTTTATAAATTTGGCGTTTTCTCGAACGTCGTATAAACTTCAATGTTTGTAGTTCAACTTTCCGATTTTCTCTATACAATTACATAATGAATTTCTAAGTGCATTCATACTAGTTATTTGATGTACATGTGTGAAATGGTATATGCACCTACATATATGTGCATAATTTCTAAAGAACTGACATAAAAATTCGAAGTATCTTCACTGGATATCAATAATGTTTTATACGGATTAAACGGAGTATGTAGAACTAATACACACACACATGCACACAGGCACATGTACATATACACACACACGAACACCCAAACATACACACACCCAAACACACACGCATACACACACACACACACATACACACACACACACATATATATATATTTATAAATATATTCACACACACATATTGGTCTCTGTTTCAGTCAGCTGCATTTGTTTTTGTTTTTTTCATAAATACCCTATATTTGTGAAAAGTCAGAAATAGCTTAACACGAATATAGATAGCAGGCGCCATGCTATATATATCGTACTGTAACTGGTGAGATGTAGAAATGATGTTATCTTCAGATCGGTGAATTGCCTGGATGATTTACACAGAATGCTGTTCGACAACAGCGATCTTTCCATTCGTTTACTTTTGTTGATATCATACTATCTGCTAGCAGAAATTCCTGGTAGGACGTATGTAAATGTAATCTTTGGAGGCGAGATCAGTGCCACCAATTGTATTAAGATTTCTCCCAATCCACCTCCACTGGAACTATACATTATTATTGACTGTGAATGGATGAAAGTCAAATTTGAAGTCGGTAGAATTTGAACTCAGCAATCAGTGAGCCGGAGAAATGCTCTAACCATTTAATCTGACACCTAAAATACTCTGCTGATTATAAGATATAAAAGAGAATATATTCAATAATATATGAATATGGTTTGGTGTTATAAAATTCTCGGCACTTGCGGCTTTTCTTTTGTATGTAAAATGATCAAAAATATACTTGATAAAAGAATTATTTCATGGATTCAATAGAACTATCTGTTTACAAAATTAGTTTAGCACACAACAAAAATATTAAACTTGATTCTGTGTCTTTTGCATTTAATATTATATGTAACAAGAGCATTTATAAAATAACGAAACAACACCGATCGACAAAGTCAGTATCCTGTACATATCGATTATGAAACTAATATAATGTACTGAGTGGAACATATGTTATTCATTATGCTATCGATCATTTCAATAGTGTGTTCATTTATCTACTTCACTTTTTTTTGTGGCAACCGATAAATATTGATTTTTATTATTCTACACACTACACAATACTTATCTGGTTTCCGAAAGTTTTGTTACCTAACGTTTTTTTTCAATATTATATTTCCAATTCATTATATATATATGCATATGTATGTTTCTCTGTGTGTGTGTATATATGTATGTATATTTACGCATGTCTGTATATATATATATATATATATATATGTATATATATATATACATATACATATATATATTTATTAAAATAACAGATTAAAGTTTAAGCAAAGAATCGCTGCTTTCACCCTTAACGGGATCTTCTGAAACCAACAAAGTCAATCTGTAAACGCAGAAGTGTATATTTCAAAAAACGTTGCAACCGGAGGAAGACAGGAAGACGATACTTTGGTTCGTGGAAACGTTCCCTGGCAAAGAACGGGAAAAAACGAATATAATACGTCATTAATTAGAGCGGTGAAAAACAATTACACGCAAAGACAGGACCACGTTTAAGGTATACGAGAAGTCGTAGACTAATGTTCTCTTAGGTGGTTCATAGAGACGTTCTCTAGCAATGAACGGAAAAAACGAAGATAACACGTCATATGTGGAGCGTGGAGAACAATTGCACGCAAAGACAAAACCACGTAAATGGTATAGCTGAAGTCGTAGACTAAGATTCTAACTAGGAAACCGAATGATTCTCCGCTTCAGAGTTAAGAATAAAGTAAATCAAATACAGAGGTAATTGAAATAAATACATACAGGCATCCAAATACGTACATACACAAGAATACGCGAAAACACTCGCCATATGTATAGAAAACCACGCACATATAATATGTGTGTGTGTGTGTATGCGTGTATACAAATAAATAAATAATTATATAAACTTATATAAATCAATAAATACGTATATAACAAGCGCACACACATACCTACATGTAAATACACGAATGTTCGGAGACGTAAGTCAAGCAAAACATGAAGTACACATATACACATACCCTACATACGTACGCACCTACATACTCACACAGACGCAACACTTCCGTATACACATAGCCAAACCATATGTACCAGAAAATATAAAACAATCAAATATACGTACGAAAAGGTATACGTACCTTCACAAAACATACGGGTAATATATACTTACCTATGCAAATAAGTAATGGTATAAACAAAACACATACTTAGCTCCCACATCAAGACGTAAAATATCCACGTATAGATCGTATTATCCGTTAGGGTATAACGTGGGGCTGTAATACAGGAAAGTTTTGTGCAAGTTATGTTTACAAGCCGAAATTGCCTCAGATTTTTGTTTAAGATGTGGTCTGTGGCGTAGAGTATTTCCAGGGTCTCAGCGGCGCAGATGTCACATGGTCTTTTATTTCCGTTATACGATTTAGCCCTAGCTAGGATCTCCCAGGGCAACTTATATTAGGTGTGGTTGTCTTTTAGACTCCAGATATAAGCTGAAAGTGACGTCATATTCCTTCTTAGAGGGTAACGAAAAGAATGGGTATGCATGTAAAGACGCTTCTTGAATCTATTGGCGGTAAACCCTATGTAGGCCCTACGGGACGTGGGTGTTTCAACCTTACATTTGTAGACAATGTTACTAGAGAAGCATTTCCCGGTTAGAGGGCAATCAACCCGATTCCTACAATTACAGTTAGTACTAATTACAGGGCTGCGCGTGTTCCTACGGCTAGGTAGTTTAGCTAAATTTGAAGCTGTGATGTTATGTGCAAGATTAGGAGTCGTAGAGTAAGACATTTTAATAGTATTTCTATTAAAGATTTTACTATATTTATGTGTAGGGGGAAAATGCTTCGTAATAAGGGATAGAAAGATCTTAGCTAATGGTGTGGCCACCTCCATATTATATGGTGGGTTATACCATATAATGCGTCGGGATCTATTTCTTCTAGGTCTATTCTCGTACTCTGTATATGTTACCTTATCGACAAATCCACTCCGAGCAAGAGCTTCATAGTAATATGTGGAATGGTCGTTGAAAATATGCTCGTTAGTAGATAGACGGGAAAGCCTCAACGAAACGTTTCTTACCAGGTTCTTGGTTATGCTGGCAGGATGGTTGGAATGCTTACTTATGTAATTAAGCGTATAAATCGGCTTTCTATACGGGTAATACAAGCCATTCGATAAATTGAGGGTAACGTCGAGGTAATTAACGACCAAGAGGTTGGCCTCAACCTGTATAGAAAGGTTGAAGCCTTTAAAGAAGGCTGTGAGTTCTTTTCTGAATCTGTCGCAAGCACGAGGGCCGCACTTAGTCATGGTCAAAAGACCATCATCACGGTCAAAAACCGCCCGCGTTGGGGAATTCGTCCTTGATAGAGAAAAGAAGGAAAAGGCCGATAAGATCAGTAATACGGTTCTTATATATTTGATATATATTTATCCTTATCGAGACCTCTTTGGATTTTAGTCTTCAAATTTATTATTATTACTATATATATATATGTGTGTGTGTTTATATATGCGTGGATATGGGGCATTTTCGTATAATGCATACAGAATATGTGTATACATTCGTTGCCAATATTTCGAAACAAATTAACAATTTATGATCAAAATTAAAGTCACATCTTATGAATTGAACATGGAATTTATTATTGAACATAAAGCAGGAATTATATTAAAGACATGTTCTCAGACACGAACTTGCGTGCACAATAATATTGTGCATGTCGGAGTTTACATGACCGTTTGAATACAACGTGGTTATTGTATTTAGTTGTAAGCTGATTTATTTTATGAATGATAAGGCAACTAGGGCTACCGTTTTGCAGCTACCTATAGATATATGTTTAAACCTAACACGAAATGTAAAAAAGTTAGTTAAAATGAATATACTGATTGCAGTTTAGTTTGATTTAATGTTTGAAACACTTAATTGAAAGATAAGGGACATAAGGATGTTTTACTATATCATTGATATATTAGCTAAGTCTAAGGTCTGTCTCGAGCTTAGAGGACCATCAAGATGGTGCTTATGCCGGATTTCCTGGCGTTTAGCGACGGTGAGTACAAGATTCCCCCCTGGACAGAACCACAATCAATTGCAGATGTAATCTTCAACTCATGCTGCTGCTCATTTTTGACAGAGTATACTGGAACAACGTAAAATGAAGTGTTTTGCTTAAAAGCCTAACACTCAACTCAGTCCAGGAATCGAACCCACAGCATGATGATCGTAAGTCCAACAAAATTATCACTAGGCCACGTATCTCCACTAATTTCTTAAGTAGTAAACCAATAAGTCTTATCTGAATTTATGATATAGATATAATATATTTTACATGGAGTACAAAGATTACAAGTATGAAATATTTGCTATGAGATTCTTTGGTGGTTGTTTGAAAATAATCTATTTATGCTGCATATTAAAATAACTTGAGTAAATCTCCCTCTAGCAATTTACAAACTAATCAATAAGCGAATTTTAAGCAATCATCAGCATATAGCAAACACATTGGTATGATCTAAATATATTGGATTGAGACTGAAAGAGAGGAAATATTTTCATATAAAATGTTTAAGGAAACACAATTTGTGAAAACTAAAATATATTGTCATTGCAGGTTTCTTACCAAATCAATCTCTAAATATGAAATATATTTTGTTTCAGGTTATTAATCATACAGACTATTTTGGTATGAATATGTAATGTCGTATTTGATAACTATAGGTAAACAAATACTTGAGTAACAATGTTATAGAAACCCCAGAATTTTAAATTGATCCGTATCTTTTATTACACTGATGTGATGAATATATATATATATATATATATATATACATATTCATCACATCAACTCA
>OZ024748.1:57737901-57752901 GCA_964016885.1 Eledone cirrhosa
ACGTTGGAGGCCCAGAACGTTTCGTAGCATATCGTGTCGTAGTCTTTTTCTTAACTTCATCGAATCTACACAACGCTGATACGTAGTTGTATTGATACCCGTGAGTGACTTGCTAGCCCCAAATATCCTGTTTCGTAGTTAAATTGGTAAAGGTGTATTCTGATTTTTGATAGTTAAATTAACCCTCGAAATCAGCTTTATTCTACAAGAATGAATTATTGTAATATCAAATGACCGTATTCAGCATGTCTAAAACATTAACCATGAGATTTACGTAAATAAGTTTATAGTCATTGTTTAACACCTGGCTTATTTATGACACCAGTTGGTATTTAGTGACTACATTTCTCCTTAACAATCAATTTCCAAGTGCTATAATGGTATCATAAATTTTTATGATATATCCTCAGTAAAATTAATTTAAAAAAATACATTTATTCTATCAAATTTTCTTGCTTCGATATTATATTTTCTTAAACGTTATTAAATATAAATTTACAAGTTTTATTCGGCATTGTTCGCCTCATTGTTTCTATGAAAAACATATATCTTATGAAAATATTGTGTAAGATAAATTTAATTTGCTATTTTGTTTCTTTTGCGACATTTCCTTCCTGAACTACCTCATTCTTGTACAAATAGTCATGTATTTTAGATACATACATATTTATTTATGTTTATAGAAAGCATAACGTAATACTTTGCGTTATTTAGTTCCATAGAAGTGCATACTATGTTCAAAAAGGAACAAAATCAATTATGTATATTTTTCAGCTTTAACGGCAGACTATTTATTTATATTTTACTTGTGTTTACTGAAGCAAATCTAGCTGCACTTACATATTTGTTTGTTTATGTTAATATGATGAATATTCGCTCCACGTTCTGGCAGAATGCTGCTGGGTGATATATCGTCTTGCAAAAGAGATTTGTATAATCTAAACCTGTGTAATATAAGGTGATATGTTCTGAAACACATTTGTAGTAAGGCGAACTCTAATTATGAATACTTATTTGAACACATTTATATCGTATTTAGTTAATAGATATTTTGTGTTGGATTAATGCAATTTTGATCGTTTAATGCGTTAGAGTGATAAATACTTCATCGGCTTTCAACAATTAAAACTAAAATGTAAATTGACTTTTAGATAAATGTATGCAGTATATATTGATATAAACGTTACAAAGTAAACGCACACGCATTCATATAACTACATTAACAGACATGTCGGTACGTCTGATATAATATAATATATATGTTTTTATGTGATTGTATATATGTTTGGGTGGACATTATACATACGTATATACGTTCTAACAACACAGTATTCTTTAAAAGCAGATTATTTTCACTGGTAGTATTGCTTTGTTTTTGAAGTAGTTTTTATAGAATATATAGCAACTATTTCCTGAAAAAACCCACTGTATTTAAAGCATTATGATCCTGAATTTTGGGTAGAGTTCGAAAGAATTTGATAGCGAATACAAGCGGCCGAAATGGGGTTCCTCCAAAGGGTCTTTGGTGTAACATTACTCAATAGAGTGCGTAGCTCGGAGATCAGTGAATCACTCCAGGTAGAGTCGCTACTTCTCCGAATTGAGAGATCACAGCTCCGATACTACGGGCGTGCGGTTAGAATGTCCCAGGAAATAATCGCTTGACATATTTTAGAGGCAAAACTAACCGGCAGGAGACACAGTGGTAGACCCCGAAGAAGGTACTTTGATAATATCCATTACCCTGGCTGGTCTCGTTTAGTGATCCAGCCGGATCAGTAGGAGACGGTGGCTTCTGAGAGGACAAGCTGGAAGGAATGTGTGTGGACTCTTCTCCCACGAAATTCTCAGGAATAAATGAGCGAATAGGAAGAATAACGGATGAGATGTTTACAGCAGAATATATAGCAGAAGAATGATCTATGTATAAACTATAACCTATAAAACTATATTGTTTCAGTATTTGTCAGATAATTATAATGCAGGAAGATCTTTTGACAGCTGGCCAATGATAAAAATAAGAATAAATAAACAAAAATAATAATTATACTGTCATCGTATGCACAAACTGCAACGGAATATAAATATATTGAATATCAACTGTGTTAAACTTGTTAAGACATAAATATTTAATAATAAATACAATTCATCAAAGCTCTGTACAATTTTATGTAGTCACTGTATGTTTCATTCATGATGCGCATATTTATTTTGTTTCCTGGTGTAACACCTTTTGGTTATGAATGACATATTTGCTTTCGTGTTATATATATTAGAGCCATATATTTATACGATGATAGAGACGTAAAACTACTTTGTGTTAACAATTTTCAGATGTCAGTGACTATCAATCTAGCTAACATATAGATAATTCCCCATCTATACATTTGCATTTGTTTTATTGTAGATTAGTATAGCAGAATTGATGAGGCAATTTACAAAGAGCAGAAAGGCAATAACATTGTTACATTTGTATGTGATAACTTTGTTTATCATATTCAGGGATATACATGCATACATTTCCTGTTTGTGAGATTCTTAATCGGAGGCAATCTTTACTTTACTTTTGTTTACGGTATGTTCTGACTTTGAATGAGAACTAAAACTTCATACGTCTAATTCTAACGAATTTTGATTCTTCAAAGTATTTATATTATCTATTTTGTCGAATTAATTCAGATAAAGATTTTTGGAAATGATATATACAATTAATGATTCTCTGTAACAGTAATTTATAACTTATACTTCTATAGGTAAACACATTTTCTCATGTAGCTTGAAGATGTTGTCAACATGCTACTAGAAAAGCCTTCCTGGACGTATTTGGTGAGATATTGTATGCTAAGTTTAAATATTCATTTCCAGGTCTCAACTATTTACGGATATGACATATCTCTTAATATAGCTCATCATGTCTCCTTTTAAATATAAAATATCACATAATAACATATAGTAGCTCAAGTTAAAATACTCTGATGGCTGGATAATCTTTAAGAATTTCCTCGATGAAGCAGAAAAAATGCAGGTTTTCACCTAATGAATTTTTTTTATGTGCATAATATGCCTTGAAATTTCGGGAAAATCGGCTAGACGTAACGCCTCAAAAAAGCCCTAAAAAGCTGAAAAAATGAAGTGTTTCACCTAATGCGGGCTCTAGGCCATAAAGAAGTTTGATTTTCTTTGCTCACGGTATGAAGAAGAGACTGACTAATACATAGTTACAATTTCAAGGAAATCGGTCTGACGTAACGCCTCGAAAAAACACCCAAAAGCTGAAAAAAACGCAGTTTTTCACCTGTAGGGGATCAAAGAGATGAATGTTATGTGCATAACACTCCCTGGAACATAAGTAATACACATGTAAAGATTGAATAAAATCGGTTGGGTACTTCTCGAGTTTTAGAGATTCAAACTCACAGACACACACACACATACATCTTCAGTTTTATATATATAGATGACCTGATAAAAAAGACAAGGCAGTATTATCCAGATTGGAGTGAATGTGAATATATTTAGTTTCTATCTTATTTTTAATAACTTGTTTGTGTTGTATATGCTAGGGCATTGCGAAGATGTTAATATATCATTCTATCAGCTGATCAGGTTTTGTTTGTACAAACAATCAATAATAACAAATCAAACCAGGATAATTAATAAACATTTCATTTTCGAGAGTGATATTTGATTTGGAA
The DNA here is from genome assembly GCA_964016885.1 of Eledone cirrhosa. Taxonomy (NCBI): domain Eukaryota; kingdom Metazoa; phylum Mollusca; class Cephalopoda; order Octopoda; family Eledonidae; genus Eledone; species Eledone cirrhosa. The sequence continues at coordinate 57,741,597 of OZ024748.1, forward strand.
AGAAAGTGTTGATATTGCTACAAATGATTCTCCGGAAGGCGTGAAGCTATAATTAGGAATGTTGTTATTGCTGGTTACAAAGCAATATATATAAAATGAAGAGCTTTTCCCAATATGAATCATACACTATATTCATAAATTGTGTCTTCCGAATTTAAATAAATATAGATACGGTAACTTGCTTTGGACATATTGTGGCCCTGTTCCCCTTTCAAAGTGATTCATGAATATTTATATACCTATCTATAAAAAATAACATGGTAAATCTAAATGTTTGTCTGGGGGAGTTTATAATAATGAAATAGTTCCAGCTAGTGGAACCCATATAACACAACGAATATTCTTTCACAAATACATTTTAAACCTCATTCGTCATGTAAGCGTGTATTTCTAATACATACAAAAACACATAAAAAATAATATCCGTCGTAAAAAAAGCTGTTTCGTTAGAAAACATCATAAAAATGTGGATCGTGAAATGAAACATTGACGGGAAACGTAAAAAAATCACAAATTATTGACTATATGTTTTTACCATTAAATATTTTAGTTTATATGTAACGCAAATCATTCACTATAGTCTCACCCCTCTCACCCCCTCTCTCTCTCTCCATTACCAACGCTTTCTGGATCACAGACAATATTAATATACGTCTGGATCTGTCATCAGACAGAGATGGTAATGGAGTAGTTATACATTGTGTTCACTTTCTAATTAAATAGCTCTGTTCTATACATAGATCACTCTTTTTTCCTTTGCATTTCCTTCGGAATTACCTAACACACACACACACACATACACACACACACACACACATATACATACACACATATATATATACCCTCTCTGTTACTCGCTTTAATGGTTTCCATATTTATGCATGTACGATAATATAGTTGCAATTATTATTTGATTTAAACCTACTTTATATAACATTTCTTTTATAATTTAAGACTTCCTAAACGATCAACCCTTACGATAGTGTAAATCCAATCTAATTACGTGTTATATGCATTTACGTAATTAACAAATATCAAAACTGTATTTATTTTCATACTTAATCACGTTAAACTTCATTTATTGCTAGTGGGAAAATAAAAATTGTTTAAAGATTAAAATATATCCAAGCAGGAATTCTCTATTCACATTTATATGCAATACAATTAACACGTATGCGCCTCAATCCCACCAGGCAGCATAAAACTCATTTAATAAGGATTCACTGCCATGATATATATCGATCCATCCTAAGTACGTGAATAATTGTCCGCATATTATCTTTATAAATTTGAAATGAAAATATAAATGCTAATAAATATGTATATTAAATAATTACCTATATCAAGCTTCATTGTTACATAGTAATTTTAGGTGTTCTATTTCTTGAAAGGGTTTGTATCACTCAATCCTAAGGAAAAATAGCTTTACTTGTGGTTTGAAAACAATATATAGCTGTCTATCTATCTCTTCGGTTCGATTTGTTTGTCTGCCTCTTTCTCTCTGCATATCTCTCTCTCTCTCTCTCTCTCTCTCTCTCTCTCTCTCTCTCTCTCTCTCTCTCTCTCTCTCTCTCTCTATATATATATATATATATATATATATATATATATATATATATATATATATATATTAGAAAGTGAGGTTTTTTTTACAAAGTGAAAAATAACCGAGGTGTCCTACACGAGTGAAAGTATAAAGAAAAAGAGATGAAATCGAAAATGCAACTGGAGTCTTATTTTTTTTTTAAATATATATATTTATTTGGTTCCGGTAAAGGAACCAAATAAATATATATATGTTTAAAAAAAATAAGACTCCAGTTGCATTTTCGATTTCATCTCTTTTTCTTTATATATATATATATCCAGAGAGTGTAACGGGAAGTAACTGTGGGTTCATCCAGGTGAGCACTCGCTGTTTAGTTTCACTTCATTTGCGAGTTATAGAGCTAAACAGAGTGTAATATAATAATAATAAGTACAATATTTTAAGCCTTCATTATGTTTGTTGATTGGGAACGTGCGTTGTGCTATTGATCAGTTCAAGGTCCGATCTGTATCGATGTGACGAGCTTTTGATTCCAGAGTCGGGCCAGATACATACGATCGTACCTTGAGCTGATCAATGGAAAAAGCTGTCATAACGTTTCAGGGAAAGAAAGAATAGATCCAGTACTGAATTGTAACTGTTTTATCGACTTCGAAATGATGAATTAGAAGTTTAACAACGGCGTGGTTTGATGTTACGGTTCAGAGTGCGGAGGTTCTAACGATTCTGCAAACCGTTTTACATTTGACATTTCTGATATTTCGCTGTGTTTACTGTATATAATTCACGCACCTAGGATTCTTATTCTTAGTGTTACATACAACCACATATAAACGAAGATAAACACATATCCGTATCCACGCTTGCAAACTTACATGCACAGAAATAAAACAGTTGTACATCCTATTTCATTGTATATATCATATATATTTAAATATTAACACAAAACGTGTAATGAATAATATCTCACATAGGAATTTTAACAAATAAAATGTGTTACGCGCTGTTCATTTGTTTAAAGCAAAATGGCATTCCCTTTGCAAAGTATACACAATGTGTTGTTTCTTTTTCAACTACTATAGAGGAGTGACATAAAGTGCTACAATGTAATGTATATTACATAATTGAAATATATTTCTGTAACATTTTGCAGATCGAAATAAAATATAATTGGGCAGGAAAGTGAATAATTTATATTTTATTTAGATAGCTGATTATTTATTTAACAATGTTTATTGTATGTATTTCCTTTGAGGAAATGTAAATGTGAACACTTGTGAGTAAATGTTAATGAGTGATGTAGCTGCCTTAATCTTTTAATAACGTAGAAGCTTCATAGAGCTGTTCAGTTGTAGATATGAAAACGAAAAACAGATTTCTTGTAACATAAGTTCAACATATATATTAAGCAAATATCCGGACATATTTAATCATCGAGGGGAAATGTATGAGTATATCAAGGATGTGTACCAGCTGCGTGCACAATGACATGAAAAATATAAGTTTAAGCCATAAATAACATATAAATGGCAATATATATATATATACATATAATGCACCAGGTAAATATATATATATATAGATATAATGCACCAAGTAAATTTTATGCACACACACACACACACACACACACACACACACACACACACACACACACACACACACACACACATACACACACACATACACACACACACACACACACACACACACACACACGCGCACATACATATATATATATATATATATATATATATACATAAATATAGCACTACATAGGTTCCACGGCTGGGGAGTTAAAGAAAAGATAGTATGTTCACAGACAATCCATGAAGAACCGTAAACATAAGAACTCTACAGCACTGACCAATATAATCTGGCAGCTTAAGAACTCAAATATGGGATTAGCTGGTCGAAATTATCGGGAGCAACGGAGTGTCCGACTGCGGACTTTGCAATATGAGCTATTCCATATTTTAAAGTACGGTAAATGCTACTTAACAGCAAAATAGAAAGATCGATTTTCTGTACACACAAATTAGCTATCAAGTTAACAAATTCCAAACCAGCAATCCCAAAATTCGAACTCAACCACCCGGATTTTAACGTACGGAATACATTCCACCACACTCTTATTGGCTGTCAACTAACCGACTGGTCACTAGTTCATAAATCTCCTAACCTTTCTTTCACTCTCTCTTACTGAAGCCACATCAACGCTATTAAGATGAGACATTCAGCAGGCTAAATATTTACCGCACACAAATATCAAAATTCCCCTTCCCCATGCATCCTTATCCTTTATATCTCATCCTCGTATCACTCACTTAATTTTTAACTTATTGATTTTTATTTTATCTGTCATTTGTTACTACCTCTCATTTTATACATATTTCTTTATATTTTTTTACTTTTTACATCTGTAACTTCTTTACCTATTTATCATTATATTTTATTATTGATGTTATTGTTTTAATTCTACGCTGTATCTCTATATATATCGTTTCCATATGTGAGTTTTCTAGTATTCTGAGGATTTGATCATATGTAAACACTGTATTTGAGGTCGAATGACGCAACTTCGAGTGATTAGCGACCTTTAGACTCACCTGATCAATGAAACATTTGTTAATACTTGAAATGAAGACCACTGTTCTACAGCTGACCATGTTACTCTTCATTCTTTCACCATTATTACTCCAAGTATAATCTGCATAGGAATTCTCATGAACTCACTACCTAATTATGGAAACATCTTGTTGAGTCAAACAAAGCCGTAAGTTAAAACTATCCACAAGACAGAGTACTCACAACCTCTAACTGGATTACCTATAACCCGATAACAATAACTTGTTATATATATATATATATATATATATATATATATATATATATATATATATATATATATATATATATATATATATATATATATATAGTAATAATAATAATAGATTTGAAGACTAAAATCGAAAGACGGCTCCATAAGGATAAATATATATCAAATATATAAGTACCGTAGAGCAAATATTTATTAAAATAACAGATTAAAGTTTAAGCAAATAATCGCTGCTTTCACCCTTAACGGGATATTATGAAACTAACAAGAAGATCCCGTTAAGGGTGAAAGCAGCGATTCTTTGCTTAAACTTTAATCTGTTATTTAAAAAAAAATATCTATATATATCTATATATATATATATATGAAAACATGGAGAAAGGGACGATTATTAGGAAGAAACATATTTTTTTTATTCCTTTTTGGTTTCTCTATCTCTTTTTTCTGGGTTAGAAAATGATTAAAACGAAATGTTTTACATTGTGTGAAGTGTTAAGGTATTAGTGGATTTATTTATTATTTCACAATGGCATTTATTTATCTATTTATATATTTAATTATTGTCTATTACCGGTTTCAGCATTTTTATGCATTATCAAATGATAGTGAAATGTAATATATATATATATATATATATATATATATATATATATATATATATATATAACGAAGGAAATGTGGTAAGGAACCAGGTGGATCATAACGCACCAAAGTACTCAATACTTGAGGTAGTAGAGTGGGTAATAGGAACCAGTAAGACCCCGACAGCTGAGCTCAAGCCGTTTCGAATTAGCCGTCGAAACGGCTTGAGCTCAGCTGTCGGGGTCTTACTGGTTCCTATATATATATATATATATATATATATACCCTCTCTGTTATTCGCTTTAATGGTTTTCCATATTTATGCACGTTCGATATTATAGTTGCTATTATTATTTGATTTAAACCTACTTTATATAACATTATCTTTAAATAATTTTATACTTCCTAAACGATTAACCCTTACGATAGTGTAAATCCAATCATATTACGTGTTATATGCATTTACGTAATTAACAAATATCAAAACTGTATTTATTTTCATACTTAATCACGTTAAACTTCATTTATTGCTAGTGGGAAAATAACAATTGTTTAAAGATTAAAATATATCCAAGCAGGAATTCTCTATTTACATTTATATGCAATACAATTAACACGTATACGCCTCAATCCCACCAGGAAGCATAACATTCATTTAATAAGGATTCACTCCCATGAAATATCGATCCATACTAAGGACGTGAATAATTGTCCAGTTGAAATTAAAATATAAATGCTAATAAATATGTATATTATATAATTGCCTATATCAAGCTTCATTGTTACATAGTAATTTTAGGTGTTCTATTTCTTGAAAGAGTTTGTATCACTCAATCCTAAGAAGAAATAGCTTTACTTGTGGTTTGAAAAAAATATATAGCTGTCTATCTATCTCTTCAGTTCCATTTGTTTGTCTGCCTCTTTCTCTCTCCCTCTCTCTGCATATCTATCTATCTATCTATATATATTTCTCTCTCTCTCTCTCTCTCTCTCTATATATATATATATATATATATATATATATATATATATATATATATATGTATATATATATATATGTATATATATATATATGTATATATATGTATATGTATATATGCATATATATATATATATATATATGTATATATATATATATATGTATATATATGTATATGTATATATATATGCATATATATATATATATATATATATATATATATATATATATATATATATATATGTATATATATGTATATATATGTATATATATATATATATATGTATATATATATGTATATATATGTATATATATATATATATATATGTATATATATGTATATATATGTATATATATATATATATATATATATGTATATATATGTATATATATGTATATATATATATATATATATGTATATATATGTATATATATGTATATATATATATATATATATATGTATATATATGTATATATATGTATATATATATATATATATATGTATATATATGTATATGTATATATATATGCATATATATATATATATCCTGAGAGTGTAACGTGAAGTAACTGTAGGTTCACCCAGGTGAGCACTCGATGTTTAGGTTCACGTCATTTGCGAGTTATAGAGCTAAACAGAGTGTAATATAATAATACAAGGACAATTTGTTATGCCTTCATTATGTTTGTTGATTGGGGACGTGCGTTGTGCTATTGATCAGTTCAGGGTTTGATCTCTATCGATCTGGCGAACTTTTGATTCCAGAGTCGGGCCAGATACATACCGATCGAACTTTGAGCTGATCAATGGAAAAACGCTGTCATAAACATTCAGGGAAAGAAAGAATAGATCCAGTACTGAATTGTAACTGTTTTATCGACCTCGAAATGATGAATTAGAAGTTTAACAACGGCGCGTGGTTTGATGTTACGGTTCAGAGTGCGGAGGTTCTAACGATTCTGCAAACCATTTTACATTTTACATTTCTGATATTTCACCGTGACTACTGTGTATAATTCACGCACCTAGGAATCTTATTCTTAGTGTTACATACAACCACATATAAACGAAGATAAACACATATCCGTATCCACGCTTGCAAACATAGATGCACAGAGACAAAACAGTTGTACATCCTATTTCATTGTATATATCATATATATTTAAATATTAACACAAAACGTGTAATGAATAATATCTCACATAGGAATTTTAACAAATAAAATGTGTTACGCGCTGTTCATTTGTTTAAACGAAAATGGCATTCCCTTTGCAAAGTATACAAACTGTTTTGTTTCTTTTTCAACAACTATACAGGAGTGACATAAAGCGCTACATTGTAATGTATATTACATAATTGAAATATATTTCTGTAACATTTTGCAGATCGAAATAAAAGATAATTGGGAAGGAAAGTGCATAACTTATTTAACAATGTTGATTGTGTGTATTTCGTTTGAGGAAATTTAAATATGAACACTTGTCAGTAAATATTAATGAGAGATGTAGCTGCCTTAATATTTTAATAACTTAGAAGATTTATGGAGTTGTTCAGTGGTAGAAATTAAAACGAAAAACAGATTTCTTGTAACATAAGTTCAACATATATATTAAGCACATATCTGGACATAATTCATCATTGAGGGGGAATTTATGAGTATATCAAGGATGTGTACCAGCTGCATGCACACTGACATGAAAAATGTAAGTTTAAGCCATAACTAACATCTAAATGCCAATATATATATATATATAATGCACCAAGTAAATATATACATACACACATACATACACACACACACACATATATATATATATATATATAAATATATATATATGTATATATATATATATGTATATATATATATATATATATATATATATATATATATATATATATATATATATATATGGCACTACATAGGTTCCACGGCTGGGGTGTTAAACAAAAGATGGTATGTTCACAGACAATCCATGAAGAACCGTAGACCTGAGAACTCTACAACACTGTCCAATAAAATCTGGCAACTTAAAAACCCAAATATGGGATTAGCTGGTCGAAATTATCGGGAGCAAGGGCCCGCAACAATGGAGTGTCCCACCGCGGACTTTGCAATATGGAGCTATTCCATATTTTAAAGTACGGTAATATGCTGCTTAACAGCAAAATAGAAAGATCGATTTTCTGTACACACAAATTAGCTATCAAGTTCACAAATTTCAAACCAGCAATCCCAAAATTCGAACTCAACCACCCGGATTTTAACGTACGTAATACATTCCACCACAATCTTATTGGCTGTCAACTAACCGACTGGTCACTAGTTCATAAATCTCCTAACCTTTCTTTCACTCTCTCTTACTGAGGCCACATCAACCCCATTTACCACACACAAATATCAAAATCCCCCTTCCCCATTCATCCTTAGCCTTTATGTCTCATCCTCGTATCTCTCACTTAATTTTTAATTTATTGTTTTTTCTTTTATCTGTCATTTGTTACTACCTCTCATTTTCTACATATTCCTTCATAATTTTTTTACTTTTTACATCTGCCGCTTCTCTACATATTTATCATTATATTTTATTATTGATGTTATTGTTTTAATTCTACGCTGTATCTCTATATATACCGTTGCTATATGTGAGTTCTATAGTATTCTGAGGATTTGATCATATGTAAACACTGTATTTGAGGTCGACTGACGCAACCTCGAGTGATTAGCGACCTTTAGACTCACCTGAGCAATGTAACATTTGTTAATACTTGAAATAAAGACCACTGTTCTACAGCTAACCATGTTATTCTACATTCTTTCACCATTATTACTCCAAGTATAATCTGCATAGGAATTCTCGTGAACTCACTACCTAATTATGGAAACATCTTGTTGATTCAAACAAAGCCGTAAGTTAAAACTATCCACAAGACAGTACTCAGAATCTCTAACTGGATTACCGATAACGATAACTTGTTATCCCATATATATATATATATATATATATATATATATATATATATATATATATTTATATATAATACACCGGGCAAAACTTTACTTTACATTATGTTTTGTTTCATATATCATAATTTGTCCCACGTATGTTATACCGCATTGTACCGGCTTTAAAAAGAATTGTCGGCAATTTACAATATATATATATATATATATATATATATATATATATATATATATATAACTTTGAATAACTTTGAAATGTTTTGGCCAGTATTGGCCCAGGCCATGTCTAACTTAATAGCACCACCTGGCGAAGTCTTTCAATTCAGGATTTGGGCACCATGGCCCATTCGAGAAGAGAATTACTGTTTGCGGAGACATATCCGGGTGTGGGTGGTTTGTCCGGGATTACTTGGAGGAATTTGTCCAAAGACTTCTTGAATTTTGTGTGGTCAGTTTCTGTTTTGACGTGTCCTGGTGTGATGTTGAAGAGAGCAGGGCCGATTGAGGTGAAATAATTGTGCCGTATTGTTGTTATGAGTTGCGATTTAGATTTTTGAATGGGACGGATAGCACGGGGCCCAAGCCTTGGGTGTATCTTGAAGGCGATGCCAACATCATTTGGGCAGTGATGATGGAACATTTTCCACATCATGCAGATAATATAACGCTCACGGCGACGTTGGAGTGAGTAAAGTTTCAGGTTTTCTAATCGACCCCAGTAGTCAAGGTCTGACATGCCATCTATCTTTTTCGTGATTGCCCTTTGAGGAGCTTCAAGTTTCATGATACTTTGTTTCGTGTGGAGAGACCACAGTGGACAACAGTATTCAAGGTGTGGTCGGGCAAAAGTAGAGAAGAGAAGGATAATGGTGCGGGAATCTCTCGACTGGAAGGTTCTGAGGATCCAGGAACACATTCTGCGGGCCATGTCAACTTTGCTGCTTATATGCGTGGTCCAGCTTATGTTGCTGTCCACGGTTACTCCCAAGTCTCTGATGTTGTTAGATGCCACGAGAGTTTCCCCGGAGGGAAGGGAGTACGGGAGTTTCAGAGCATCCTCTTTTCCAAAGTGGATCAGTTCGAATTTGTCTTCGTTCAGTAACATGTTGTTCTTTTCTGCCCATTGGGTAACAGCCAGTAGGTCTGACTGAAGGCTTATCCGGTCATCCACGCCATTGATGACCTTTTGGAGCTTGGAATCATCAGCGAAAATTTTAATGTTGCTGTGTTTGATGATGTCAGTGATGTCATTAATATAGATGATGAAGAGAAGTGGGCCCAACACAGTGCCTTGTGGGACTCCACTACTGACTTTGGCTGGGCTTGATTTGACTCCCTCAACTACAACATGTTGGTTTCTGTTTGACAGGAAGCTCTTGATCCACTGCAGCAGCTTTCCAGTGACACCAATATTGGACAGCTTTCTCAGTAGAATGTTATGATCAACCCTGTCAAAGGCCTTGCTGAAATCAAGGTAGATAACATCAGTGTTGGAACCCTCTCCCAAGGCTCTCAAAATGTCATCAAAGTGATGCAGTAGCTGCGTCAGGCAATCCCTTCCATTACGGAATCCATGCTGGTTGGAGTTCAGCATATTGTTACTCTCAAGGAAGTGGGTCATTCGCGATCTCACCACTCGCTCAAATACCTTAATGATATGAGAGGTGAGTGAGATTGGACGGTAATTCACGGCAAGGGATTTGTTTCCCTTTTTGAAAACTGGGACAACAGACTGGGATAGAAGGTTTTCTGGCACATAACCAGCATCCAGTGAGTTCCGCCACAGATTGGCAAGAGGAGATGCAAGTTGGTGTTGACACGCCTTCAAGACACAAGCAGGGAACCTATCGGGACCTACTGCTGAATTATGCTTGATTTCCTTTATTGCCGCCAAGACATCAGGGGCGCCAAACGTTATGTCCGATAAGATGTAATGGGGAGTAACATCGCCGATACAGCCCAGATCGGCCATATCAGGATTGCTGAAAACAGAGCAGTATTGTTTCTGCAGTATCTCACCCATGGTTTTAGCATTGTCTTGAAGAGTGCCATTTTCATCAATTAGAGGGCCAACAGTAGAGCCAGTGATTTTGTGTTTTTTTGCAAATGAAAAGAACACTTTGGGATTGAGTTTGATCTTCTCAATGGCCCAGGCCTCTTCAGCTCTTCTCTGATTGTTGATGAGGGACATTATGTTGTTTTGGAGGTTATGTTTTTTAATCTCTAGTGATGAAATGGCAGTCAAGTTGATGTGTTGCTGCTGACAGTATTTCAGCTTGTTGATTTTTTTGTTCGTTCTCTTAATTTTTCTGATGAGCGTTTTTCTATTTCTAGGGATTCTGCTCTTAGATTTGTTTATAGTTCTTAATGGGGTGTGTTTAGCACATATGTT
>OZ024748.1:57765401-57795401 GCA_964016885.1 Eledone cirrhosa
TCGAACAAAATGATATAAATTTTTTCCCTCAAGGTACAATGTGCCATCAACAGTCGAACGCATGATCTTACGAACAATAGGCAAATGCCCTTGCCTCTAATGCGAATTTCCCTTTCAATTGAAATATTTATGATTAAAGAAGAGATTCGTAGAATCCTATTTGATGATGTAATTCTTCGATTAAACATTTTATGCATGCTTTTAGAGTTACAGGTAACCTGATCAAAATATTGTATTGAAGAATAGATAAGGATCTTGTCAAATTGTGTACGTGGGAAATGGAAATAATGAAATAATGTGGTGACACACACAAACACCTATATACATGCAAGCATACACACACACCTCCACACAAACAGACATACATACATACACTGTGTTTAGTACATTTAATCCCTTACCATCGTTTCCTCCATGCAAAGAGGTTTCATCAGAGTATAAAATGAAGTTTGAAATACAAATATAATATCAGAGGTTTGTCGCAATACACACACACACACACACACACGCATTTATAGGTATAAAGAGGTTTATTTACAATAGTTTATAACTTTGCTTATTAATCCGTATGGTGAACAAATGGAACCCTACGTGCTAGCCTCGCCACAGCCCTGGCGGACAGGATGGAGAAGGCGTTTTCCCGGAGGATGGTAATGGTGATCGCAGGTCTTACGATGTTTGTTATATTATATTTTAGGTTTCATTTTAGTTACGGATTTTAAGCATACATTTAGCACCACCTGGCGATATCAGCAATTTTCTAACTGCTTGCGTGTTATAATTGTTGTTCCAGCTATGTATGTTATGAAAATATATTTACCCACATGGGACCATTAGCAATGTTCAATAAAACTGCTTTCAAATGATTAAACCTTCCATTAGATATATCGGAAATGGAATAGATATAATTTGTTGTCGAAACGATACATATGTAATCTAACTTTGCATTTTACATTTGGTGAGGGAAACGGGTGAGATAAATATTTCCTATTGGAAATTTACATAGTTTACCTATTGCGACAGAGGATATTATAGCTTAGAATTATCTATTATATAGTGTAATGATCTACCAAACCCGAACAGTTTTATATATGATTTAAACATTTATGTGGCGCTTAATGTGTAATGTCTATTTTCTATATGCTAAGTGTTTATGGATATATATATATATATATATATATATATATATATACATATAAGTATGTGTCTGAGTATGTGTGTGTTTATATATATATTTGATGTCTATGTGTGTATGTCTTTATGAAGTCATTACGTACAGCAACACAATACAGAGCAAAGGAACTATTTACGCTTTATTGTTGTACATTATGTGTGACACTTGTTAGAGGTGATATGATAAAGGACACTTAGTATCAGTTGCATTCCATTTTAGATCAATTGTGATTCAGTTTTCGGTTCCAATTATTGTAAATGCTCTTCACCATGAAAAGAATCAACACGTTTTTATAAACACTTGCATAACATTATAGTTGTACGTCATATAAATATATACATATATATTAGTTCTAAACATAATGGAATCAAATTCTGAATGTCACTGTGTCCGTCTTTCTTGCTTTCCACATTTCTCACTATTATCAGCAAAATTGGTCCCGCGGACCCGGAGGAGCGCATAGAGATTGCGTTTCTGCGGAGGATGGTGACGGAAACGCCTTAGAAGAGCCATTCCAGCTTACCAGGCTCACACCTCCGTGTAGCCAACTCCGTGCCGATAGTGGTGAGTAGGGAAGTGGCCCTATGGTCAAGAACACCAGAAGTCTCCATTGCAACGGACTTGACCACAAACCTGGCGATTATACGGTCATGCAATTAGAATATCTAATGTAAGAATTGCTAGACATATGTTACGGGCAAAGGCAACTGACAACCAGCAAAAACTCCGATATGGACCATGAATAAAAGAGTTGGATAGTATCCATAAGCTAGTTTGGTCTAGCATAGGAACCCAGCCAGATCAATTAGATGCGGCTGGTTGAATAGGACCTTCTGAACGGATAGCCTGAAAATGTTGAATTATATGGTAGAAATAGTAGCGACAGGACTTTTGGCAACACAGATTATAATAGCTTTCTTGGTGGATTGGCAGTATCGGTAGAGGGTCGGACGCCATGCTTTCCAGCATAGTTACGTCCCTTTACGATCTGAGTTCAAATCCCGCCGAGGTTGACTTTGCCTTTCATCCTTACGGGGTCGATAAAATAAAGTACCAGTAATGCACTGGGTAATTACTGGCCTAGTGCCTAAAGTAGAAACAATTATATAGAAAAGGACGGTGATTCGGCAGGGTCGGATGCCATGCTTTGGAGCAAAGAGTTATGGCCCTTATGGTCTGATTTCAAATCTCGCTGAGGTTAACTTTGCCTTTCATCCTTACGGGGTTGATAAAATAAAGTATCAGTAATGCACTGGGTAATTGCTGGCCTTGTGCCAAAAGTAGAATCAATTATATAGAAAATACGTAATATGACAGTTGCAGCTTGATAACGTCTGTCTCCCCCATTGTCTGCCTGGTGCGGTCCGGAAGATGGATGGTCCGTGATTGATTTGTCAGACCTGCAGGTTTTGGTTTGGAAGGAAGTAAAAAATTGTAGTTGCTGACACAGAAACGAAAGACTAACCATGGTCCTATTACGTTTGTCTATGCAACACTTTGATAAATATGGACCCAGAACAAAACAGAAACTGCTTGCACTTCATATGAAATGCAGTTCAAAGCATTTTACAACATATTTTAATCGTAGAACGAATATCTTTTATATAAAATTTAAGATTGAAATGCTATGGCACATGCTGATAGTTAGTTTAATTTGAGTCATATTATAGATATTTCAAAGGTTCTAATATATAATTCAATGCGAATTTATTTCCACGCTCTAACGTCACATAAAATTCCTAACATATCAAAATGGGAATATGTAACATATTCTTGGGTAATATGACTGAGTATAGAATATTACTGATAAGATCGTGTATCAACTCTATATGTAAAAAAAATCTACATACACAATACTGATATAGAAGATATAACTGGCGTCCACTAGAAATTGAAATTGAGTGATCTAGCTGGAATTTACTGCTCTTAATTGTTAGCTTTTCTGATACCTTTCTGGAATTTTTTGTTGTTATATCAATATATAATCATAATTATATATCATAAATATATATCATAATTATGATACTCTTTTTGATTTATCTATATATCTAAAACATAGAATGTCTGTCTGTATGTCTGTCTGGCTCCCTAAAACTCGAGAACCAGCCAACTGATTGTTTTCAAACTTTACACATGTAATACTTATGGTCCTGTGAGTGTTATGAGGAAAGTATATTTCACATTTTCAATGGCCTAGGGACCGCATTAGGCGATTTAGCGATCTCTCTCTATAATTCTTAGTCTTTCTTTTTAGCTAGATACATAGATATAACGTTGCGCCATTATAATTGTTTCTACTTTTGGCACAAAGCCAGCAATTACCCAGTGCATTGCTGGTAATTTATTTTATCGACCCCGTAAGGATGAAAGGCAAAGTCAACCTCGGCGGGATTTGAACTCAGATCGTAAAGGGACGTAACTATGCTGGAAAGCATGGCGTCCGACCCTCTACCGATACTGCCAATAATATCTGTCTGTATGTTTGGCTGTCTGCATTACCACATTATGACGCTATATATATGTGTGTGTATACATGTATATATATAGTGTATATATATATATATATATATATATATATATATATATATATATATATATATATATATATATATATATATATATAATATATATATATATATATATATATAGTGTGTAACGTTTTTCGAAATAGTTACTTCTGCGTTCACAGATTGATTTTTTTAGTTTCAGAAGAACCCGTTAAGGGTGAAAGTAGCGATTCTTTGCTTAAACTTTTATCGGTCGCTAGGGCATTGAACATTTCGGATTTATTTTGCTCAAAACACTCACAGGACCATGAGTAATACATGTGTAAAGTTTGAAAAAAATCGGTTGGGTGGTTCTCGAGTTTTAGGGAGTCAGACAGACAGACATACATTCACTGTTTTAGATATATAATTATATATTCGTGTACATATAATTTTGCATACACAATAACAACAAATAAACAAACGTATTTATTTCACGAGGCTCGATAAGGATAAATATATATCAAATATATAAGAACCCTAGACCAAATCCCGAGCAACGCCGGGCAATTCTGCTATTACTGGTATGTAACAAGAAATTTGAATTCATAGAAAGCCTGCCAAATTCTCTGTTTACTTTTTAAGGAGGACACATTGAAATGCATTGGAGCTACAATTATTCCGTTCAGAATTTCAGATGGTCGTAACGACATAACTGCAACATATATAACATAATTATGCTCTCCATTGTTACATCAACCTATGATAGGCATTTATATCTGTTTTCCATTAAATTAAATCTGTTGTGAGCGTGGAGAACTGACAGTATCATTAGATGAACGAACAACATATATACGTCATAGACTGACATCCTTTTAGGTTCTGATTTTAAATCCTACCAAGGTTACTTTGTCTTTCACACTTACGTGTCGATATACTAAAGCACCAGTAATGCACCAGGGGAAAATGTTTCAATCGAATTTACCCCTTTCCCCCAACTTGGTGCCCTTGTGTCTAAATCAGAAATCATTAAATTAAATCGGTTGTATCGTTCGTGTAAAATATTAATCGACCTAGCATGAGGATGGTAACATTTCTCAGTTGATTTTCTCTACATCTAACGCTGTAACAGTTGATGAGCTTATCAGCTCATTAGCTGTGACAGCGATCAGCTCATCATCGTGATGAGCTGATAAGAGTGTGCATGGGAATGAGAAAGAGAAAGAATGAGATAGAGGGAGAGGACGGTGTCGTAGTGATGGATCTGTAAGACTTGTTTCTTAAAACACCATGGAGTCAACTGGTTTAGAACATGTTATCACCCTACATTACAGCTTTAAACATTAAGAAGACTTAATTATTTCAGCCAGTCTAGCTATGCAACACACCACACTGAATTCCCTTGAGAATTGAGTTAAATATACACGTATTTGTGGCATGCTTAGCCAATTGCGTATAAGTATTATGAGGTGGTTGTTCTGTTGGCCGCGGACTCTTTTCTATTTTTATTCCAGTAACTCCCGAGGTAGTCGTTGAGGTGCCGTATTGGCATAAGGCGTTGCCTGGTTACGTATAAACCTGGTGAAAGCCATTTATTTTCATGTCAGAATACAGCATATACTTCCAGAGAAGGATAGCAAGAGTGGTAGAACGGTAGAGAGAAAGAGATATAGAAGAAAACGTGAGCCCAGCAATAGCCTGGTATATTTTATCGACCGCAAATGGATATAAGGCAAAGTTGACTTTTGTGGGATTTGAATACAGAGAGCGACAGAGCCGAAACTGATACCGCAAAGCATTTTATCCGACTTTCTAATGAATCAAATAATTGGGTTGACCACGCTACGCACACACAAATAACATTTTGTGACGGCAGAGGCAAATAGTAACGGTTAGAGCAGTATACTCTAGGTTAATCTAATTAAAATACTCTCCTGAATGCAAATGTTACATGCTTCAGGACGCATATCTTGTGATATATAATTATACTGCATTATGTAACATGAGAGTAGACATCATCAAGGGAAAATATATCAGCGTTCAGCCTTCATGTTAGTGATTTTTTAAAATATATGATAAATCCATGAATTATCTACATTTAAAAACGTTTTTGGAATATTATATGTGTTTTATAGCTTAATGGAATTCTTATGTAAACTAATAGGAATGTATTAGTTGAAATTGTAATTTGACAGGTTGGATTTGAATTAGATAAAAATGATTTATGGGCAATACTGTAAGTTTTTATCGACTATAGTGCATCGGTTTCCGATATACAGTAAACATTTAAATAAATGTATATGTTTATATGAAATATTATGTAGATTTATATCTTATTTTCATAAGTAGTTACGTACGTCGAAAAATATTTCGATTTGTGTCTTGAAGCAATTCGTATATCAGAAAATGGAAGCAGGTTAAACTAACTGGTTCTTGCAGTTTTAGTATGATGACCATATTTATATATGTATAAATATTATTATTGTCGAGTATATATATCGTGTGGAATGATATGCAAAAAAATCTAATTTTCCATTCTACAAGCAATATATTGTTTGCATTAGGGCGGTGGATTGGCAGTTTCGGTAGAGGGTCGGACGCCATGGTTTCCAGCATAGTTACGTCCCTTTACGATCTGAGTTCAAATCCCGCCGAGGTTGACTTTGCCTTTCATCCTTACGGGGTCGATAAAATAAAGTACCAGTAATGCACTGGGTAATTGTTGGCCTTGTGCCTAAAGTAGAAACAAATATATTGTTTGCATTAACACATGTTTGGGAAAATATTATGTTCTAACATTAAAGAAGGTATAGGAATCTTTTTATATACTGAATTTTTGAGAGGCAACATTTACTTGGCTTTCTTATATCATGTATGGCTCCTTCTTAATTACTTCATCGAATCTCTGAAATATTTTCATTTATGTTGCCAATGTGTCTCACAATATCATGGAATCATTCTGAACGATGTAATTTCGTTAAAGAGGCGTCACATGAATTCTTCTCAATTAAATTTGTTATAGGGTTGATGTAACGTGATTTGCGTTGAAGTTCGATTTATCGTTGCATGACATGAGCTGGGCTATTCTTCAAACGTCTTACAAGAACAGCCTCGTTCAAATTGAGGGGAAAGTCATCAAATCACTTTTTCTAAATAATAAAAACCTCTACACCAACATTATTTTAAATACAAGGTGTTCTAATAAATAAGAAAACGTAACATTGCATATTGTGATATGTAATGCTAGAAGCAAAAAGTTGAGGTTCGCATCGGGATTGCTTATCAGCATACATGCACTTGATGGTTATTAATCACAATTACATCCCTCCTAACATTTAACTCTGCTGTTGTATTAAAGGAACTTATATGCACTCGCACGATACGTAAAGTCTAACATGTGCCTTTTATCCTTACTGGGTCGATAAAATAATGTACCAGTAATGTACTAGGTATTGCTTGCCTTGTACCAACAGTTGAAACAATTATTATCTTTCTCGAGAGAGAGGATAGCTTTCCTTTTCATCTTCATGGGGTGATGAAATAAAGCACCGGTAATGCACCGGGATTGATTTACTTGACTTTACCCTCCCCTAAAATGTCTGACTGTGTGCATAAATCAGTAACCATTATTATATTCCCCTAATCTAGAGGAGTCAGAAATGAAATACACACCATGTATTGATGACATAAATGTTCACAAGAATTAGTTAGAAAAGTCTAGCTTGCCTTTTTAACAGAACATTACCATCTTAACATATTGCTGTGGCTGGCATTCTAACTGTGAATACGATAAAATGTAGATTTAAAATAGATTTTATTTTATTAAAATATGTGATATATATTAATTAATAATTAGTAGAAACATGCTGGAATCGGTCAGAAATTAGAAAGTAAATATATGTAAATTCCCGCGTCTCCGACGGAAATTTTTATGTAATATAAATGAGAAATTAAAAAAAAAATCTTCCCATATACCAGATGCATGTCCGATAAATTAGTTGCCTAATTGTGTTTAAATCATGAAAACCTCAACATGTTCTTGTCTCTATTGCATACAAACTGCCGCGAGATAATTAACGCTTGGCCCATCAATGTTTGTTGTAATTACCATAATATTGCATTTTCTATAAAACAGAATAAAAGAGAAGCGTGTTGGGAATAAAAGAACAAAACAAAACAATAAAACAAAACAAAACAATAGAGCATCTTAATCTCGTGGTATTACTATTTCATTTTGAGCATGATTAATGAAATGGAAGTCGGAATAACTAAATGTATATAGCGCATTATTTACTATAATTGAGTTCAGTCAAGATTTTGACTGCAGGCTTAACTGTTAATAGAAAACGAACGTGGAGGAAAATATAAAGTAATTTACCATTAGAAATGAGATTCTGATTGTCGTCGTCGTCGTCGTCGTCGTCGTCGTCGTTGTTGTTGTTGTTGTTGTGGCTATTGTTGCTGTTTATTATTATTATTATTATTATTATTATTATTATTGGCGACCTACGTATGAAATCGTATCATCGTGAGCTCCGCAAAGGTTTGTTGTTTTCGTTTGTTTAAAATTGCCATTTATGGAAAATTCTTGTTGTTAACTGTTTATAAGATCACAAAATTTGCTTTCGGAAAAGGACACTCAAAAAGATCGGGGCCTTGAGTCCAAAATTTAAACTTTTATAATTATCAAACAAAATATTTCTTTGAAAAAATCATGGACGACTTACAGCCACACCTTCCTCACAAACTAACACTTCACACCGACACCACCATTGTAAATATTACTACGTTTGCCAACACTAAAAATATAAGCAGTAGCAATAATTTAAATTTGTCTCATGCAGACATTCATTTCCCACCATTACCAATGACTGCAGGTGTTGAAGCCGCAACCCATACCACCACCACAGCGACAACAGAAACAAAAGAAAAAAAAAATTATCTTGTGACATCGAAATGGATTCACCCAGAATGGACTCTTCCACACCGAACACCACTGACGCCACCTCCACCACAACTGAAATTAAAAATAACAATAACAAAAATAACAATAACAACAACAGCAACAACAACAATGAGAATAACACCGCAGCCAAAAAATGAATAACACAAAGCAGCCAAAAAATGCGAAACAATCCAGGTAACTCAGGGAGAATTAGATGAAGCCAAGATAATGGTAATGAAAGATGGGTACAGGGTCAGCCTCACCCCCACAAATAAAATGGAGCATCGGCGCCTATGCACCGTGTCTTATCGGACGATTAACATAAAATCGCGCCGAGTGGAACGGGCATCCAAGTCCCAAATCCAAAAAGCTTTGGGACGTGTGTGAGCAAAAGAAAACCACATCTGACGTGGGCAGAAATATGGAACCGTGGACGTGTTCTTTGGAACACCACAGGAGGCCAGAGAGCACTCCATGGCTCCATTAAGAAGCGAGACGACTTCACACTCGTCCCAAGCTATTGAGGCCAGAGACTCGTAAAGATCAGGCTGACCCACGTTCCACCTGCCATCGAAATTCCCTGGCTAATGGCTGCCGTCCTCGCCGGCATCGAGGCCAACACCAAAATAATAGAAATAGCAAAAGAAAAGCAGGAGAACTGGTCCGGATCTGGGATGGAGCTCCTGATCCAAGCGGACCAACAAAGCATTGAGGAGATCCCAGAGGTAATAGACCTCACTGACGACAGCCACCTCACCGTAATAGTCGAGGGTAGAAGGCCTAGGTGTTTCATTTCTTGTGAAGGAACCCACCTAAGGGCTAAAAAGTTGAGGCCACCTCTTTTACCCACGCCAGTGACTCAACCATCAACACCACCAGCAGCAGAAATGGCAACAACAACTGTAGCAGCAACAACAGAAGCAACGTAGCAGCAACAACCCCAGCAACAGTAGCAAAACCAACAGCACCACCACCCAACGCGCTTTAACTAGCACCAGCGCCTATACCATCCACCACGCCACAACCAAAACCAACGCCTGTGGAGGATTTTCCACTCTCCGACCTATCGCAACTGGACACAGATTGTGACGACGAGGAGTGGGAAACGGCGTCAGGAAAAAAGAAAAAAAGAAAAAGAAGCCAAAAACGAAAAATTCCACTTCCTTCCCCCTCCAAAACCAAAATACAGAAGGAAACAAGTAAACTATCAAACAAAAAAGTTAGGACAGCTATGCCACCATCCACACCAGCATCAGCAACCCCATCACCACAAACACCAACACCATCACCATCATTAACCCCAACACAACCATCACCAACACAACAAAAGTCACCAAAAAGCGGAACAGAAACAAACCCACAACAAACGCACACAAAACAAAACAACCAAAACGATACACACTACACAGCATTAAATTTGAACAACACCCAACTATTACACTACATCTAACACAGCACCAGCATCACAGAAAAAGATTACAAAACACCCCAAAAGTTCACACCACCTCCACACATACAAATCACTCGCATCACACAGAAAACATACACGACACTAAAAGAAAAATTCCCCAAAGACATCGGAGACTTCCGACAAGCACTCTCCAGGAGGATTTATAAGGACATCCTTCCGGAGGAGGCCACAAGCAGTGAAAAGGATGGAGAAACCATCCTTCCTCTAAGAGAAGTAAGGTAAGTGGTCTTTCCCATATTTTCCACTCCATTTCAACATGACCTCACTCAGAATAGGCAGCATAAATGTGCGTGGGTTAGGGTCGTCATGGAAGCAGAGCCACCTGCTCAACGACCTCAGTCACTAAACATAGATGTAGTGGCCATCAGCGAGACCAGAATCTCCGAAGCACGGCTACGATGTGTACGCATCTCCCAGCCGTCCTGGATCGGGGGGAGGAGTTGCTGTGGTTTGTCAGAGAGGTTTGGATCTCGTCTTCCGGTCATCTTCCTGGACCCAGAAGGTAAGTTGGTGGTGCTGGACGTGACCAGCGGAGATGGGCAAGCTTTCAGGCTAGTGGCAGTCTATGCCCCGACAGGAGCAGGGCGGCCTGATTTCTTCCGGCGTCTGGAGACCTTTATTGGAACGTCCCGCTCTTTAGTGTTAGTGGGCGACTCGAACGGGATCTTAGATGCACGCTGGAACTGTGTGGGATTAGCGGATAGGGGAGGAGGGTGCAAGAGCCTCACCAAACTGCTCAGGCGTTTTGAACTGTCTGACAGGTACCGATTGGATTTCCCGAATGTGCCAATGTGGACTTGGACAAACCGCATAGGTTCATCCAGATCATATCTAGATAGAGTATTTTGTAGGGAAATATATAGTTCTAGCATAGGCTGTCCAGAATTCAAGATAGTCAGCTACACGGACCGCAAATTAGTGATCTGTGTGCTTGACGTAGATAGGCTTCATAAACGAGGACCAGGCTACTGGAAGCTAAACGCGTGCTTACCAGCGCGCAAGGCCTACAGAGACCGGATTAGCGAACTACTTAAGCGGGCGTTGACGGCGGCCATCGGCAACAACATTTGCTCTGAAAAGAGCGATTAGAATAGAGTCCATTAAGTTTAGTAAGGCTTTAGCAATAGAGAAAAATAGAGCAGAGGGAGAACTAGTTAGAAAATTAGACGAGGCGCTTAGCAAAGGCATTGCGACAGACGTACTTGCGGCGAATTGCCCCTTGACCAATTCTTCAATGCAAAGCACGAAGGCTGCGTTGTCAGAGCTAGGGTGCGTGCTCTCAGACACGAGGGGACGAAAGCCGTTCAATAGGCACGAGTGGCGGAGGCGCGACGTGGCAACAAAGCCACGATCCAGTCTTTGGTGGACCACGACGGGCGCATGCTACTCGATCCCGGGCAAATGTGTGAAGCTTTTTAGCGACACTTCGCTCAGCTGTTCGGGGGCAGCAGCGGGCCGGATCGAGATATGGAGTTTAGTATCTACCTAACAGACTGCCGCGGCTCTCGGCCACTGAGGCGGAGTGTTGCGAAAAGCCGATAACAGCCGCTGAAGTACGGGAGGCAATGATCGACTTTTTCAAATTTCGTTTGAAAAGGAAAATCAGAGTAGAGAGGGAAGTGCTCTCTTCCCAGAATGTTGTCGAAATCTCCACCTCTTCCTCGACGGTGATCAGGTGTAGTCGCCGTTTGCTAGACACGTATTTCCCCAGCTCGTTTCCTTGACGGAGCTGCAGTCCTGGGTCAAGCGAAGACCGAGAGGGAGTGCCTGGAGACTAGAATGTCTTCAGGCGCTCATAGCCCACGACCAATCGGGCAATGTGATCGGTGGAAACTCCACCTCGGCGTTCTATAGAGGATTAGTGGAGGGGAAGAGCGACGACGTACTTTAGGAAACTCTAGGCGTCGACGAAAATCAACTAGCCAATCTCTTCGGAAGAACTTTCGAGCCGGGACCTATGGACAACTTCCAGAAATTTCTGGCCTGGCAGTGCTACAGAGGAGCCTTGCCAGTTCGGGATAAACTCTACAGGCATGGAGGTGCCGTCAGCCGAGCATGTCCGAGATGCGCGCAGGGCGACGAAACCGTTCTACACGCACTCATCCAGTGTTAGAAAATTGATGACTTGTGGGTTTATGTCGAACACCTGCATTTTGTCGAAAGATGGGTGAGAGAAGCAAGAATGGCCCGAGTGAATGGGCCTACTCTGAGTACGTATATGTAAATTAAAGGTGGAACACTGGGAGAGGGCACTTGCCTTGGTGGCCAGGGTCGCTGTGGCCTTTTACTGGGCTTTCTCCACAAATGTCCCTCCGAAGTCTCCCCCCTATTGGGGAATTGTTCATTGTTATTTTTTGTTACATCCTCTGTTTTTGTTTTTTACACGCAGAAATGCCCATTATTACCGTCCTGTATTGTCCTGCACTGTCCTTAATGTCTACTTTATGTAAACCCTTGTGGTTAATAAAGAAATCATTATTATTATTAGTAGTAGTATTAATATTATTATTATTACAGCCAACAGTATTAGTTCTAACCACAGTTTAGATGTCAACTAAGTAACTAACTATTTAATTAACAAACGAACTATATACATACATACACAGACACACACAGACACAGAGGCACACACACACACATATATATATATATATATATATATATATACACACATCATTTCATATGTGTCATAGGTGCTTCTGAATGAACGCGGAATGAAATATACGTCACGCATGTATATATGCATGTATATATGCATGTATATATGCATGTATGATGAATACTTTCGAGATAACTTCGCAGAATGTTAAATACACAAGAATTGAATCAGCAAAATTAATGATATATTGATAAGACAGTAAATGATATATAACAAATGTATCTTTTTTTCAATCATTAGGAATATGATTACATAAATTCACAGAGTGGGTAATTACTGGGTATATATATATCTATACATATATATATATATCGTTTCTGAATTTGTTTAGCAAGATTCTTTATCTGAAAACGTGTGTTTCTTATTGGCAACATGACCCTGCCAAAGTATAACAATATATATATATATATATATATATATATATATATATATATATATATATATATTGTTATACTTTGGCAGGGTCATATTGCCAATAAGAAATATATATATATATATTATGGAATACTGTTGGCTTCTTGCTACAATACTTTCTATACCTTTCATTTACATATATATATATATATATATATATATATACGTTACGTGTGAGGGAGAGAGAAAGAGAAGTAGAGAGAGAGAGAGAGTAGTTAATGAAATTGGTATGTAGATCAACACCGATGCACTACCAACACTATATATCTTTACATGTGCTGTCGGACATTACATCTTGATAGAGTCGTAGTATCGCACTAATAATTTACGTAATGTCTTCAGGATTTAAGCCTGGTGAATTATAACCCTCTGGTCACATACATTGGATAGGAACCAACACTGAAGCATTTATTCAGACGCTCTAATGACTCTCCCAAGTCACTATCTTGAAGTAGCTGTAACAGTCAAATATATATTGTTTGCATTGGCCCGTTTCGGTTATTGCCTGAAACTCATTTTCCCGATAAGCATAAGCTATATTATAACAAGCAAGCTGATCCCCCTGCCAGTCTCTCCGTGAAGCATGTATGTAGGAGGAATGAAAAGTGAAGGATATCTATTGTTTTTTAAGACGAGAAAGCAGATAAGTTTTGTAACGTTTATAGTTTATTGCAAATGTTAAAAGAAATATGGTAAATATCTGTACGAGAGATTTGTAGGGAAGATTTAGTATCAATGATTTGTAAGATAAGCAGTTGAAATATACGTTGTAAAATGTTTGATGATTGTTTGAATATCCAGGCGTAAAAAGTACCAGAAATAAAGGGGTGAGAGAGGACTCTTCAGCTGTACCAAAACCATGCTAACTTCCTCCTGTGCTGCTCCAACGATGAAATGAATTTTCTGAACTGTGTTTTTCCCTCTTTCTCTGGAAGAGATCAACTATGCTCAGATATGGAGAGGATATGAATACGTATCCCCATTGTGTGTTTCGAGTTCATACAAACTTATTGATATTTAGCTGTCTATTGCTCGGATAATAAACCCACTATCAACAACTCCCTTTTCAAACCCTGTTGGAAATAATTGTTTCTACTTTAGGCACCAGGCCAACGATTACCCCAGTGCGTGACTGGTACTTTATTTTATCGACCCCCATAAGGATGAAAGGCAAAGTTAACCTCGGCGGGATTTGAACTCAGACCATAAAGGGACGTAACTCTGTGCTGCAAAGCATAACGTTCAAGCCTCTATCGATAGAGCTAATCTACCGCCCTTAGAGACAATCGGCTGATATTTTTCGCTATCAGAGCAAAAAGAAAGATATTTCTCTGTTGGTTGATGCCAACACTAGATGCCAAAACTTTAAACAAGTTTTTTATGATATATTTTCTTCTGTCTACTCACATCTCGCAAGTGTGTAAAACACGAATACAATTGTATTTGAATATCCGGAAAATAATACATTGCTTAAAGCAGACATCGATTAGGATTTCTCCAAAAATTAATCGATATTCAAAACAAAAATGACTAATGTACTTTGACACTATGTGGAATATCATAAAAACGCCAAATAAATACTATGCCCCGTACTACTTGAAAGCTCTTATTAATGGCACTTTTTGAAATGTGACAGAGACGTGACAGGGGTTTTGATAACAGTCGTAAATTATACACACATTCACAGTTAAAGGCGTGACACTAATAATAACTTTTGTAACCGTTTTGTCGTTTCCTTGAACACTATGTATATACATATGTGTATGTGTGTGTTTATATATATAAATATCTAACACATAACGCATCGCCGGTCTGTGAGATCGATTCCCGTACCAGGCGATGCGTTATGTCCTTGAGCAAGACACTTTATTTCATGTTGCTCCTTCTACCTGGAGTTGCGACCGGTAGATAGTATTAACAACTGGAAAGACCGATGGAAGCATTGTTTCTTCGGTCCGATTTGACGAAAGTCGATCGACTGTCGATATATATATATATATAATATATACATTCTGAAGACAGCATGTATATTTCCTCGGATAATTTATAATATTTTTACATGGATCTACATGATATACATACCAACACACATATATATCCTAGAAACGATCGTAAAATGATGATGTTTTTAATATAAGGAACTTGTTCTTTGTTTTTATTTCATTGTTTGTATTCATTTATCTTGACTATGTTTTCCTATGATTTTCATCGAAAATGTTTGAATTCTCTTTTCATGATATTTGGATTACATTGAGTTCTTCATACGGATTGGCACTACAGTATATTTTGGTAGATTTATCTACATACGTATATATATGTGTGTATACATGTGTGTATGTATATATCTATATATACATATGTGTATATATATATATATATATACATATAGATGAGATTCTACAGGACTAGAACTGTTTCATTCATTAGAAATCATCAGGAATCCCATCTATAGAATCTGTAGAATCTCATCTATATTAAAACTTTTATACTCTGCTATGTATTGAGTACCTTACTTACTGTGGTTACCTCCGATTCAACCCGGAATAACGTATATATATATATATATATATATATATATATATATATATATGTCGTTTCTGAATTTGTTTAGCAAGATTCATTATCTGAAAACGTATATTGAAACCGATATAGTTATACTTTGGGAGGGTCATGTTGCCAATAACAAACACACGCACCATAAATTAAATTTATAAATTTAAGAAATTTGTAATTTTCCGGTTGGTTGGTTGGTTCTAAAACGTGCGGTTGTGGAACCAACCAACTGTGTGTATATATATATATATATATATATATATATATATATAATCGTATGTATATATATACATATATATGTATATATATATGTGTGTGTGTGTGTGTGTATACATAGTACAACACGTCGCATAGTGGAATGGTGATTCATTATATATATTGATCGTTTAGCATAAACAATAGAGGTGACATTGAATATAACACAGAGGTATTGGTGGGTCCCGAGTTCTTTTCTAGGCGGCGCTCTATTCTTCAGGAAGACACTTAATTTCACGTTCGGCTAGCTCAGTTGGGTGGCATAAAAAGGAATTACACCTGTAAGTCAAACATGTTTGTCAAACAGCGCCACGTTGGATTCTCCTGGGACATAGGTACATACCTGTGGAATTCTCCACCACTTAAATGTTAATTTCTAAGATGTTTGCATTCATTCCTATTTGCAATAATTTATTTAGAAGTGTATTATTTCTTCAGACATAAAATACATTTTGCCATTCTCTAAACGTTGGCAGTCATGTTAACCTGTATGTGATAGAATTTAGAGAGATATCGGTCCCAGTTGTATTTGAGCCGTCCAGATTCCGCCACCTCCTCTTTCTATATATATTCACACTACCGGTGTTGATAAACGAATGTAAACACGTGTACTTGTGCAGTCATCACCTTCACTAAGCCTCACATCCTGATCTCTGTTTAGATGGATGAGAACATTTGTCACTACTCATTATCGCATTGATACGTACAACTATTAGAGATATTGTGCAGCATATTACCATGTCATCCATATTGCAAATTATAAGCACATGGTAATACAAATATTAATATCAATCACCAGAAATATGCTTAAACACACCTGATAATTATTCAGAATGTATTTAACTGTAATTCTTTAAAAAATAATTGTTTCTCCTATTGGCACAAGGCCAGAAATTACCCAGTGCATTACTGGTACTTTACTTTATCGACCCCGTAAGGATGAAAGGCAAAGTTAACCTCGGCGGGATTTGAACTCAGATCATAAAGGGCCGTAACTCTATGCTGCAAAGCATGGCGTCCGACACCCTGGAAATAATGCATGCAATATTCCATAGCTCGACAGTATCACTGAAAGTTTCAGCCCACCCTCGTATGTATTGAATGCATATAGCACTAATTTTAATCAGCGTCGTGCTGATGGTAAGGCTGTTGGACCTATGATCATAATGTTGTGGGTTCAATTACTGGACTGGGTTGTATATTGTATTCTTGAGCAAAACACTTCATTTCATGTTGCTCTAGTTTACTCAATTGAAATTGAGTACCAGCAGTAGCTGGCAGTTTAACTCTCCGATGGTCTGGTGTCCTGTCCTCGGGGAAGTATTGTACTCTCAGTTGCTTAACGCCATGGAAGGCAGGTTATGCACTATCCTGATGAGCCTTTGGTCTTGACATACTTTAGAGTTTAGTTTAGATTATAAACATCGTACAATGGTACAAGAACAGCATGGATCCATTGGCCATTGTAATTGAAAACTGAAATACCGTCACCCATGTATCCATGAACGGTAGATATTTATTAGTTATTTAATTATAAAAATCAAAATGTCATCAATGTTAAATTGATCATTTGTTGTCAACAACAACGATTGTGTAAACTTTTGGCACATCGACTAAATATTCCGTGCGAGTATATTTGAACAATGTCATCTACCAGGGTTATTAATCAATGGCAGTTACCTTCTAATCGAAGCTTCTTATTAAATGTAAGCACATATTTCAGTTAATTAGTTTGTCATTAATTTAACGAACAAAGAAATATCAGTTCTGATATTTGCTAACTATCTTTGCAAAACATTTTCCGATTTAATTTCGTCCATTCCTTTTTCCTCTTTTTTTCCTCTCTACAATATTTGTTCAAGTTTGACCATTATTTAAAATCGTTTCCATTGCTATATTCCTGCAAATATTTGACGAAATACAAAACAACATGAACTTGTCAGTCGCAACAACGCCGCTGCTTTTATTTCGTGTGAGTACGTGTATTCAGGTTTCTGCTTGGATATGTATGTGGTGTATGGGTTTGTCAGTTTGTTTCCCTTTGTGTATGTTATATTTTGTATAAAGTTTGGATTTATAATATTGTTGAGAAGAGGAAAAATCGATGAAATGGGAAAATCAAAATGAAATTAATTGCTTTCTACAAATATTTGTAGAGTTACAAATCCTTCTGCCTTGCGGGCTGTTGTTCATTATATGAGAAGAAAGCCAAATGTTGCAACAAGGTTATGTGTGCAACCTAGTAAACCATCAATCAGGCCCCATAATAATCAATGTTGTAGATAACTTGTTGCGAGGGACCGTTAAACAAGGGTGAGCCATTTAGGAGCAGTTTCAATTTCTGATTCTACGTTTTCGAGCTTATATACACACACAATCCATCATATATATATATATATATTTCGTTTCTGAATTTGTTTAGCAAGATTCTTTATCTGAAATCGTGTGTTGAAACCGATATTGTTATACTTTGGGAGGGTCATGTTGCCAATAAGAAACACACGCACCAGTTGCTTTCAGTTCAATTTATTATATATTTACAAATTTATGAATTTATAAATTTATAAATTTCTGGTTGGTTGGTTGGTTCCACAACCGGATAGTTGTTTATATATATATATATATATATATATATATATATATATATATATATATATATATATATATATATATATATATAAACAAATATATATATATATATATATATATATATATAAACAACTATCTGGTTGTGGAACCAACCAACCAACCAGAAATTTATAAATTTGTAAATATATAATAAATTGAAGTGAAAGCAACTGGTGCGTGTGTTTCTTATTGGCAACATGACCCTCCCAAAGTATAACAATATATATATATATATTTATATATATATATAGGAACGAGTAGGACCCCGACGGCTGAGCTCTAGCCGTTTCGACGGATACTTCTGGACTAATCCAGAATTAGCCGTCGAAACGGCTTGAACTCAGCCGTCGGGGTCCTACTCGTTCCTATTACCCAGTCTACTACCTTAGTATTGAGTACTTTGGTGCGTTATGGTCCATCTGGTTCCTTACCACATTTCCTTTGTTATATATATATATATATATATATATGTATATATAAGTATGTGTACGTACATACATATATGTATACAGACGTACAGTAGTATGTATATATATATATATACATACATGCACACACACATATATATATATATATATATATATATATATATATATATATATATATATATATATATATATATATATATATGTACGTATGAATTGCCTGATCATTTATTATAATGATCGGTGTGTTTGTAAAGAAACATCGCGAATTAAGCCGTACAGTGTCTAGCAGCCATCGTTGCTCATTTGTTCAACACTGACAAAGGAACGCTGTACTAGTTTCAAGCTTATTAGCTGTCGTTAGCAACGTATACCTTCCTGCCTGATGATTGAACGTCTGAAAGTATATACTTTCCTTATGCATATTAACGGATGAGCAGCCTAATTTGCATATCGAGTGAGTTAATCGGCCGGGGTACCGAAAACGATGAATCCATACGTACATATATATATGTGTGCATGTATGTACGTCTGTATACATATATGTATGTACGTATAAATACTTAATATTTAAGTAACAGCCGTACTAAGAGTGAGAAATGAAATTTCGTTTCATTTTTTCCGTTTATATATATATATATATATATATATATATATATATATATATATATATATATATATGACCAAAGATTAGTATGGTTCGCTGCTTACCCAACGAATACAATAGATTAGAAGCACTCAACGATGGTTTTGTATATATAGACACAATTCATCACACATATATACACACACAATCCATCATATATATATAGAGAGAGAGACACAATACATCACACATATATACACACACAATTCATCACATATATACACGCGTACAATTCATCACACACGCGCACACATATATACATATTTATTTTCACAATTTATCACTCATATACACGCAATTCGTCACACGCACATACACACACACACACATACACACACATATATATATATATACACACATATATAGACACAATTCATCACATATATATATACACACACAATTTATCACACATATATACACGCACAATTCATCACATATATATATATATACATATGCAATTCTTCTAACACATATTTTTAGTTGATATTTAGGTAATACAACAACAACAAAAACTACTACTACTACTACTACTACTACTACTACTACTACTACTACTACTGCTACTACTACTGCTACTATTATTACTATTACTATTCTACTACTCTTCTTCCTAAAAACTATTCTTCTTTCATACTATTGAGAGAGAGAGAGAAGAGGCAGAGAGATATGAGAGAGAGCAAGTGTGAGGAGAATGAGAGAGAGAGAGAGAGAGAGAGAGAGAGAGAGTGTGTGTGTGAAGGAAGGGGGGCTACATATAATGTTGTATACAGAGAATACAATGACAAAATCTATTAATGAAATTAACTTTAAGATGATGTCTATGTTTAGACATATTTTGGTGAGAGTTCAATCTATAAACTAAAGTATATTCACCAGGGTTTTGGATCCCCGTTGGTTCACACGACTGGCGTTTAAGTATTTCGATATTTGGAACAGTCTCTTCATGAAGTTACCGTGCACGCAACTGAACATTTCACAGACACGTGTACCCTAAACGGGTTTCTTAAGCAAATTCAGCTTGGCCATGTCTGACAAAACTGGCTCTTTGAATTACAGACACAACACATTTTGTACCACTTGAGAACACTTCCTTTCTTTATTTTCCCCGTAACTTTGGAGAGAATCGTAGGGTAACCATATAAGACGTTTAGTCGCCATATAATCGTAGGGTCGCCATATAAGACGTTTAGTCGCCATATAATCGTAGGGTCGCCATATAAGACGTTTGTAGGTATTTGTATATCTGGTGGAGCCAATCCCTTTCTATGTCTGTATACAACAGATTTCCTCCAGTGAAGGATAGAAAATGAGAGAGAATGGAAATCAGGAAGGTATATAGAGGAAGAACCGACCTAGTAGGTGAATTGTACTTATTGAACTCTAAACGATGAAAGGCAGAGTTGACCACTGTTGGATTTGAACTCAGGGGGCAGAGAGCAGGAACGAATACTGGAAATCATTCTATTTGACGTTTTAACAACCCTGTTAATTCACCGCCTGAGTGAACTACATCAACATTATATGAAATGTCTTGCTCAACGCTAAAACACTCCAACTATAATCGATCTTACTACTTGACGATCGAAAAACAAACTCTAACCATTAATCCATACGCATGTTCTAAATGATTATATATTATTAGCGATCAGATATCTTTTCTGTTGTACACGTTCTCTTTGATCTTTCGAGATATCCTTGATTACACGAGAAGCCAATCTCATCTTATAATTTCAGATGTATTTTTTTTTCTTCGAATTTTTATCTTCAAAAATAATTTAATCTAGAATTTCCTTATGACGTTTAAATCGGGTTGTTTTTTCTACTTACAACGAATTAATTTAAAGTCGATTATATATTTACCCTAAACAACATATAGTTGTCTGTTTCAAAAGGATGACAGGAAGATATCTACTGTTGACATGTGTGAAAAAAAATGTTATAGAGTTAAATAGAAGAGAAACATTTGTTCATTAGTTGTACTTCAAAACAAGATATTGCAAAGAGAAGAATATTTGTAGCTCTTTAATCAGTCGGGGTGATCGCGTTTGTTTACCGATTGCTATTTACAGAAATTATATGAACGTAATGTATACTATAATCTGTACCATACTTTTAGTTATAGCCTACTGCATGTCCTGATTATACATGTAACAGACTCTCTCAGTGAATAGAGGAACAGGTTAATAAATAACTCAACATCGTGTATGTAGTACAATGTCTTGTTTCTAAAACTGAAAAAGTTTAGGGAGTTTGTACACTAACCTTAATCAGCTCTTGCATTTAACTGATTCTGATTTTATGAAGACTACGTGATACGAGATGCAAAGTGTGGCACAAGGGAATAGACATTTATAATTAATTAATGTGTCACTGAATACCACAATTTATTCCCGCAAGCACAACCCGCTACATATTTGTAAATCTATGCCGTTTATAACTATTCCTTGAATGTTACAACAAATGATGTTTGTTTATAGAGGAAAGCGCATTAACATTTATATGACAGTACTTGCAAGTAAATGATGTTATAGCTTTTACATAATGATCTCGAAATGCAATGCAGTGGAAAGAAAATAAAATAGTCGCTCCAACTACTTGGCTTCAGTAGTAGTTAATGTAATTTGATCAATACTCCACTGAATATTCTATCACGTATATACAATTGCATTCTTCATATTTAACTTTAGAACGTCAGGAAATTCAGCAAAGAAAAGCAGGAAAAATAGCTTCGTAGTCAAAAATTCAGTAGGTAACGAATTATAGTTTTACTAAGATTGACTAGTTGAATAATTTAATCACTGCATACAGACATAATATGGACACACACAAATACACACAACACACACACACACTTACACACACACACACACACACACATATCATATTGCTAGGTTGGATATACTAGGTTCGATATAATATATCAGTTAGTTGCTTGGCTGGTGTTCTCCTAAGAACATCGGACCTAGGGAAAGCCACCCTGTAATAATTATTTCTACTTTTGGCACAAGGACAGAAATTATTCCCGTTATTACTGGTACTTTATTTTATCGACCCCGTAAGGATGAAAAGCAAAGTTAGCCTCGGCGGGATTTGAACTCAGACCATAAAGGGTTGTAACTCTTTGATGCAAAGCATGGCGTCCAACCCTCTACTGATACTTCCAATCCACTGCCCTGCCAAGCCAGCCTGTAATAATGCACATGTATGTAGTCAGGATAACATCCTTTATTCTGCCTGATTTTCCTGACGCTTTTAACCATGCCCTATATTTTTTGCAATTTGGTTTGCTCAGAGAAATTACCTGGTTAATATGAAGAGAAGAAAACTATGGACTAGTTATTTTAACACAGTGTTCATGTACTGTATTCTACTGGAATAAATAATCTATTGGACAACAATACCATGTTATATTTTAAAGTCTGTTTGTACACTACTGTCTTGACAGTGAGGCTGAAAAAAGCAGAATAAACCGACAGCAACATGTGACTTGGCATTTCAGATAACGGCAGACTGATGGAGACCGATGGTGCGATTCAAACAGTGGGGGGGGGGGGGGGGGTCTGAAATACTCAATAATTCCTCAAAACTCCTACATGTGCTTTCCAAATGTCATATAACAGTCATCATCAAATAAATAATAATTTAAACCAATGCTCAATATTTCAACGCTACATCTGAATTTGAGGCTTCCAGTAGTTGAGATGTTTGGTGTTTATAGGTCAGCGGGCGCACCTCATTATTTGCACATCTAATAGATGTACAGCGATTTACTGCACTGAGTAGACTGAGTACACTGTTAAAGCTTTGTAGAATGTTCTCGCCTCTGTAGGAATCTCTTCTATTGAAGTTGATATAGTATTTAGTGTGTTTAAATCACTACCATGAGATCGTGAATTCCATTTCTAACTCGTTGGACAAGTTGTATCCCTAATGAAGACGTCACTACGCGTCGCTCCAGTACCCTATGCAGTAAAGAAACGAGAAACAGCATTAGTTAGATAGTAATTGTTTAAGGGACTGCCCAACCTCATTCATAGACGTGCAACTGTACTCAGTTCCTTAATTCCATGAGAACAGGAATAAAGTTCAGCGTAATTAACCTGTCGGTTTATGACTTTCATAAATCACTTTCTACAACACTACGTTTGCAGACGACATTCCACAGAGATTTACCGACGTAGAAGCAATACATTATTGTCTTTCTTACTTTATAGAGTGTCGATGATAGTCTTGAATAGCTGTTAACCCAGAAATATTTCTCTTAATTGCATCTCATAGGATTTCTGGAGAAGAAAAAGAGTACATTAAACAAACAATTTATAGATTACAGAACAAATATATAAATACTGTTAAAAGGCGTGTTACACAAATGTTTTCACTCAATAACTTTTTAATAACTTCAGATTAGAAGAATTTATAAATGTGTCTTTATATTTGAACTTGATAGCCTAAAGTAAGACGTGCTAGTAGTTTACGAGATTATATACATATTTAAGCGAAGCACAAGTTTAACTCCAATAAAAAAAAGAAATAAATATTTTATTCGTTAATAATCAAATTTACAAAAATGTTTGGCAGAGTCGTTGCAGCATCCTAGAGGGTCGTCTTCGAGCTGTGTTTAGATAATATAGAGATTATCATTGTTTCCATAATCCAGGGGAAATTGATTGTATACTCATCCAAAATAGGGTTCAGATTGTTCATTCACTCCTTCTCTCCCTCCCTATATGTCAGACACTCTCTTTCTCCTTCTCCCTGTTTAGAAGAAAAAACCATATACACACACAATCATATATATATACGCACATATATACACATATATACATACATACACACACACATACATATACCCGAACGCACACTCACACATGTATGTAGATACACATACACATATATACATATATATATATATATACACGCACACACACACACACATGTATATATATATATATATAATATATATGTATATATAAATCTGTATATATATAAAATTAAGTGTGTGTGTGTGTCTATGTATTACTTATAGGGGCCTACATCTTATGACCGATTTTCATGAAACTTTTCAGGCTCATAGATTAGTCATCGGGGAGTGTTTTCCGTATATCAGCATATCGTCCTTTTTTTCCGGATTCATTCTGTAGATAAAAATCCATAGGGGCCTCACCTTTTTTTAGGTATCGAAAAATAAGGTTTTTGGCTCTAGCTCCCACATTTTGCCACCGATTTTCCTCAAATCTGAAAAGCAAAATTGAATTTACCATTGCACATCCTGTAATGGCTTTATATTTTGAATTTGTTGTTCAGGCACGGCGTGGCAGCAGCTTAAATATTCAAAAATACCACTTTTAGACTCAAATTTCTACCTTTTCAGCTCTAGCTCCCACATTAATCAACCTACTTTGTTCAAATTTTACACTACGCTAGATCTGATTATTTCACGTCTTAAAGTGGCTCTACATTTTGAATGTTATGTTCAGGAACGGCGTGGCAGCCACTTAAATATTCTAAAATACCACTTTTTCGCTCAACTTTCCGCCCTTTCGGCTCTAGCTCCACATTTTTCAACCGATTTCGTTCAAATTCGAAACTTCGCCTCCACCTCACACATTAATCAATTTATGTGGTTCAACCTTTATACTACGATAGAACCTATCATTGCACATCTTATAGTAGCTTTAAACTTTGCATTTTTTGTTCAGGGACGGCGACCTATCATTAGCTCCCACATTTTTCAACCGATTTCGTTCAAATTCGAAACTTCGACTCCATCTCACACATAAATCAATTTATTTGGTTCTACGATAGAACCTATCATTGCACATCTTATAGATGGTCAAAGGAAAAACGATGGCCACTGACGTCATCTGAGCTTTTAGTTGTGTATTTGAGAATTCATCGGTTTCCAATCAAGTAGCTTGAGGAAATTTGGCTTCGTGTTAGAGATCATTACCTCCGTCCCCTGACATGCCCCTTCGTCAGTCACCAGCGTTTCTCAGTGATAGAGGTCACCCCCCCCCCGCATGGCCTGTGTGTGGCCATAGATGAGTCATCGAGACGCAGTCGCTAAGATCAACACCATTTCATCAAAGCAGATATTATTTTACCTACCCAGGCAACGCTAGGTACTGCTGCTAGTATATATATAAAGCCATTAGCGGAGAAAGATGGACTGACAATATGACTTCCTTCTCTGAAAGAAAAACGTATGTGAAAATTAACTTTTCTTCCCCTCTATATATTTTCTTTTTTTCTCTTTTTGTTATCATTATCCCCACTACTTGTATAAAATATGCAACTAAACAATATTCTGCATAACCACAATTGATAATGCATTTAATGCTGAAACCGGTATTATATTAATGCTTTCAAATTTCACTAAATATATCGCTTCAACATTTTCTACAGGAAAAAAAACATTTTCCTATCTACTATTTGTTTATAAATATATATATATATATATATATATATATATATATATATATATATATATATATATATATATATATATAACAACAACAGTAAGTGCTATATTTTTCATTCTATCGGGAATAGAATGTTGGGAAGGGATGCATAATTTTGGTTATATAACTCCACAATAGCATAATCAGCTATGCACCAACAGGCTTCGAAAATATCATGAGAATATATTCATTTTATTTCTATATATTTATGTAGATGTTAATCCTTGTATTCTATTGAAGGAATCATTCGTGGTAATGGTATTTATCATGTTTATGTAACCGTTAATTATTCTTACAGACCTCCGTGCGCTCTAGCAGAGGTGATTAGCTTACACAACAATGTAGTTATTGAAGTGTGCGTAATTTTCGGTTACAGGTTCTTTCACTCCGTTGTAAATGGCATTAAGATGAAAAATACTTTTCTTTCATCTAACGACGTCAAAAGGGCTGGTCAACTACTGAACGGGAAAGAATAATGGATTGACTACCACGCATAGCCGGAACATACAAATACACTTACAGACATATACACACGCACGCACATAGACATACACACATACACACACACACACTTCTATATATATATATATATATATATATATATATATATATCTGTGTGTCTGTGTGTGTATAAATATATATATGCATATATATATAGGTATTGAAGTTTCCGTTGAAAATTGAAAAATAGGAGTGAAGTGTGCTCTATGTAATTATTAGAGCTAAATTTTATGTATAATAAACAATACAATATAATTACCTCATTACCAGAGGTTTCCCGAATAAGACGAATACAAAAAACATCCTCGTTCGTTCATCGGACAAGGCAATTTAAAGCATATCGAGGAATGATCGAGGAATCCTGATCGAGGAATCCTTCCGCCTTTACCCCTCCCTCCATCTCCGTTTGTCACTCTACTTCCTAATTCTTCTGCCCCTTACCCTCTCTCTATACTAGTAAATACAATTCCAAAAAAATGTTTTTTTATATATTAAGGCCTTTTTACGAGTAACTTATTCATTATTTTGAAAATTGGAGGTGAACAACAATTATTATTGAGTGGCTGCTATTTGAAGTATAGCGATATAAGGTTGCACTTACCAATGAAACGGTCGTAAATACCTGGATAAAATCATTTTTCTTATGCTTACCTGTGTTTTCTCTTTTATTCTTTATACACCAAGATTGAACGTGATTCTTACAAACTTGTGGAGTTACCCCTAACCGAACGTTGAAACCGTCCAAGAAACTGGCTATCTTAACCACGAACAGGATTACAATAAGCAATTTTCTGCTTTCCTAACTATATATATATATATTGTTATACTTGGGGAGGGTCATATTTGTGTAATAATATTGCAAGAATTAATAACAGAACGCACTCACTGATTAGTTGGTTTTCGCTTCTGTATGTTTTATATCGGCTAATTTAATTTATTCGGTCCTCAATGTTACCATTTATATATATATATATATAATTTATATGTGTATATACTTATATAACAATATATATACATACATATATATGTGTAATGTATATGTGTATATATTTATATAACAATATATATACATATATATATATATATATATATATATATATATATATATATATATATATACATATATACATATATATGTGTAATTTATATGTGTATATATTTATATAACAATATATATACATATATATGTGTAATTTATATGTGTATATATTTATATAACAATATATAACAATATATATATATATATATAAAACATGAGAAGAAAGAAGAATACTGCGTGGTCGCACATGGGTTTACATATAATAAAATTAGTCCCTCGTCAGTGATTTGCCAACCATCATTGATATTTCATCGCTTTAAAAATCATATACCTCATGTTGTTGCGAGCAATAACTCAAAAAATCTATTGGGACAAGTAAATCGCGTAAAGCGAGTGGGACAAGTAAACAACATAGAAGGATAAAAGCAAACCGAAGATAGGAAAATAAACAAGCAACATGGTTATCCGGTCAGCATCAACAGGGTGGATTTCATGAGCGATCAAGATAAAGACCGTCCGTGGTGAGTGAGATGTGAGCAAGAAGTGACCCCACTACTAGCCAAACGGGAGGAAGTGAGAAGGGGAGAAACAGAGAGTGAGGGAGTGGAAGTGCGAGGAAGAGGTCAGTCGAGAGAAAGTGTAACTGACAGAGGGGGCGAAAGAAGGTGAGAGCAACAGAGAGAACGGGGAAGCAGTAAGAGAGAAACAAACAAACGCAGCCGAGGTAAATATGTATAAAAAACATGAGAAGAAAGAAGAATACTGCGTGGCTGCACATGGGTTACATATGATAAAATTAGTCACTCGTCAGTATCTTGAAAATATATATATATATATATATATATATATATATATATATATATTCAAGATTGCCTTAGGGCTAATAATGGAGATGTCCTCATCACATTATACCAATCACATTGAAGTGATTAATTAAAAGATAATATTCAATAAGACACCTGTTTGATAATTACAATCACAATCGATATTATTGATATAATTCTCGTGTGAAATTTCTTCTAAATACTTCTCATCAACCAATCATCATGTTGGTAATACGTGGTTATGCAGTCAAAATATAATATAATAGAAACAATAGTCTGATCATTTCCCCTACGTTCAAACCTTTATAATTTCATTTCTATCATTAAGTATATTTACCGTCAAAAAAAGATGGTAAAATTTAACTTATATGTAAAATACGTATCGGTCATTCAGAGCCTGTCTATTTCAAACAATATTAACTGAGGTGTCATTTATTGATGTATTTATTCCTTTATTTAATTGTAAATCTTTGGTTTTTACATTATTTCGTCATCACAGAAGAGAATCGACCTAGTAGATACATGAGCGTTATATAATTAATAGAAATTACATTATTTCTAGAAAATCTGATGGAAGGATACAACTTAGCACTATTTGATCTGTTGTTGAACAGAGCTTGCTGTATGAGCTAAGAGATAAAATATTGGTTTTCTCTTGAGACAAGTGAACTATATATTATAGTTTGATATAATTGGACATAATAAAATCCATGCTTTTCCCACGGGCTTACATTTCTAAATGTGAACCGAAAGATACAAGCTGACAGACACAGCCATATATATATATATATATGTTCAACTACCTACTTTTCTCTATATATATCTATCTCTATCTATTTCCTCTCTCTATATATATCTCTCTCTGTTTCTTTACATGAAGTTATTCTCTTTATCTATCTTTCCATCTCTCTATTTTGTTGCATGCATTTCTTCTTTTTCTTCTTTTTCTTCGTTTTCTTTCTTTCTTTCCTTCTTTCTCTCTTTCTTTCTTTCTGTTTACAATTTTTCACTGCCAAATCAACTTTTTCAAATACAAGTCGATGTTGAACGGTATGTCAAATCTATTTATCTATAAAACTGTCTATATTGTATTTTGTCTGAGGAAGGCATAACATATTGTTAATATGATATCCCTGAAATATATATAATGAAATAAATATGGTTTTATAAATATAGTTTCCATTTATTTAATATCGTATATATATATATATATATATATATATATATATATATATATATATATATATATATATATATATATATATATATTGGTAAAGGGAAAAGAAAATGCTGACAAATTGTTCCCAGTGAAAAATAGTTTAATTAGGAATAAGTAAAAATCAGTAATAGTATTGGTTAGTATTCAGTTTTGGTTTTAAGTTTTACCGGTTGCGCATTTCTAATGCTTTTCAAAAATAATTTTGAGATAGAGCGCCCCTGATGTTTGCTCTAATCTGATTAGTTTTGGAAATTTTACCTGTTTTACGTGAAAAAATTGGCTCCAGATGTATTAAAATAA
>OZ024748.1:57807901-57820401 GCA_964016885.1 Eledone cirrhosa
ATATATCTCCCCTGTTACATGGGCTAGAGTTATCATTTAGTTAAGAAAAACATGTCTACCTTTCATTATATTTAGGGTAGGGCCGTGGATTGTCAGTATCGGTAGAGGATCGGACACCATGCTTTGACGCATAGAGTTACGGCCCTTGCCATTCTGAGTTCAAATCCCGCCGAGGTTAACTTTGCCTTTCATCCTTACGGCGTCGATAAAATAAAGTACCAGTAATGCACTGGTTAATTTCTGGCCTTGTGCTAAACGTAGAAACAATTATATTTAGGGTGGTAGATTGGTAGTATCGATAGAGGGTCGGACGCCATGCTTTGCAGCACAGAATTACGTCCCGCGGAGGTTAACTTTCCCTTTCATTCTTAAAGGGTCAATAAAATAAAGTACGAGTTATGCACTAGGATAATTGCTACGCTTGTACTACACGTATATACAATTATATTTAGATATTGATATTTAATTCTAATATATGTGGTTCCATTAAACCTGATTGCTTTCCTTATCAGAGAGCCAAACTTGCTGACAATCATGTGGTGGGTGCATTTCTTCTACGCCGTGTATTTGGCTAATAAAATACGTTTCACTCAGAACATGGTTTGGATTTAAAATTAAGAAACCATTCATATTTGAGAAATCATCAACATTAATATCTAAAAAATACCATATTAAAAATACACGTCCTTTAGAATTTAAGGTCACATGTATGTTACTGAATATCAATGATGTCTTGACATTTTGGATGATTCTTTAGTCCATATATTTCCGATTTCAAATGCTCATTGAGAAACAACTGTCAGTTACAGTATA
The DNA here is from genome assembly GCA_964016885.1 of Eledone cirrhosa. Taxonomy (NCBI): domain Eukaryota; kingdom Metazoa; phylum Mollusca; class Cephalopoda; order Octopoda; family Eledonidae; genus Eledone; species Eledone cirrhosa. The sequence continues at coordinate 57,808,715 of OZ024748.1, forward strand.
AGTATAGGGGGAATATGCCACGTAAAATGTAACATAGAAATGCTTAGACCTCCAAGCTATGCTAAACATAGAATTAATAAAATAATATTTATCAGTATAACACGTACAGAAACCTTTCATATTTAAAAACACTGAGATAAGGATTGAAAAGCAAACCCAAATGCCAAGGGGTAAAGTGTCATCAAATATATTTAGACTATCTAAACACATGCAGTACGTATGCACCTACACAAACACACACACACATACACACACATACACACACATACACACACACAGACACACACAGACTCACACACAGACTCATATGCATACACACACACATACATTCATACATATATATATACATCAGAGAGTTGGTGCCTGAGAGCTGAGCTCTTCCTGATTCGGCATAAAGAAATTTAAACTTATGGCAGAAATACATACTTATAAACTTATATCCTACTACACCAAGCGTTAAACTAATATATCTCTTCATTGAATTGTATCGTTCCTCTGTGTTCTTTTTTTCACTTCATATTTCTCACACACACACACACATATATATATATATATAGATATATAGAAGTGGTTACACAACAGTTAGTTCACCATACCAAGAACAATTGTTTCACCTTCGCGGATCTTCAGCTCGGGATGTGTATGGTTATAGGAACAGGAAGGACAACTGTACGAACGCGCATGCGCAGAAACTCGGTCACTTCACACAGGTAATACTAGACCTAAAAACTTTCTGGACTTTCGCAGTTATCTCCCTTACACCCCCCGCACGCAGTCTAGTATTGCCTGTGTGAAGTGACCGAGTTTCTGCGCATGTGCGTTCGTACGGTTGTCCTTCCTGTTCCTATAACCATACACATCCATGGCTGAAGATCCGCGAAGGTGAAACAATTGTTCTTGTATGGTGAACTAACTGTTGTGTAACCACTTCTACCTAACTCCTCCCTTGGACTGAGTGCTCTACCACTACGGATATTACCTTCCAGTGTTCCACCACTATATATATATATTATATATATATATATATATATATATATATATATATATATATATATACACACACACATATATGAGCGTGCATATAATTTTACCATAAACCTAAAATTGCTTATGATTTGTGTGATTAATACGGTATATTTTATAAATATTAATATCCAGCGTTATTTAACAATTCGTGATCCGAGACACCAACAGATTGCACCAACATTCATTAATAAATAGTGAACATATTTGATAAAGAATTCCCAGACAAACCCAAATAAATATAGTGTTAATTGGAAAACGTTTTACTTCATGAATCTGGTTGAGTATTCCTAGGATGTTAGTTGATTGTATAACATGAACCTTTTAGTGCTTATTTACTGTACAGTATTAATTTGATTCCCATCATTTTCTCTGTGTATTCCTGTTATACGAGTACACATAATTAATTTATTTAAAGTTAATAATTACTTAATGGCATCCTGATGTAGTTTTCATATAATTATGCATTAGTTGCTGCTATTCCTCCTTCAGTCTTCCACGATGCAAATCTTTAATGAAAAGCATGTCTTCCTTGAAAGGGCTGTCATTGAATTCATACACATTCTATAAGTGTTGAGTACCTGGCAAAAGTATATCGTAAAAATCATGGTTACTTGTTTATATAAACTTCACCTTTGGAAATAATATACTCTGGACATTGGTACACTTTATAAGAGTTGAGCGAATATAAACTGTGAAAGCTGGACATGTTCTGCGTTATTTTAGTTCTCATAGTGAATATATGAATATATAAAGAACCATGTATATGCATAGAGTGGCTGAGAAAATACTTTTACAATGATATATGTTCTTATCACATCATTACATTCACGATATGCTTCTGCAAGAATATTGTATATATATAAATATGGATTTGTGTATGTGTTTATATATATTTCCAATTTCCCCTTTTCTCTCTCTCTCTCTCTCTCTCTCTCTCTCTCTCTCTCTATATATATATATATATATATATATATATATATATATATATATATATATATATATATATATATATATAAATATGATTTTGACAGTTTCTATTGAAGATCTTATAGTATCTATGTGTTCTAGGGAAGTGTTTATCTAAGAGCTCTAGGAATTTGTTTACCTACATTAGTTTTAACTGCTAACGAGATTATTTTTCTTTTCCTATTATTATGCTTAAAGGAGTTAGTATTGTTGAGTATGTACTTAATCGGTTCGCTAAATCCACTATTTTGAAGGGCTTTATTATAGTAGGGGGATGCCTCATAGAAAATAGCTTCTGAGGAAGAGAAGGTGGAGATCCTACGGCTAATATTAGGGACAGGATTTTTAAAAACTATAGGAGGATGGCAAGAGCCTTTATTTATATATTTTACATTTTCATTAGGTTTATGGTACGGTTTATAAGAAGCAGTAGGCAGATCTAGGTATATATCTAGAAAATTATCATTAGAAAGGTTAGTGTCAATGGTAATTTTATGATTGAAACTAGCGAAGGTTTTTATTAAGTCTTTCGTAAATCTATCTAAGTTATGGCCTATAGTGGTATGGGAAAGTATTAGACCATCGTCGCGATAAAGCCCAAAGGCATGATTAGGGAATTTCTCTTTAAGTGTGTGTAGGAGGAATATGCCGACTAAATCACACACGTCAGCACTGTCAAAGGAACCCATTGCGACATCGAACGGGTTCTCTGGGTTAGCTTTTTTTTTACCCAAGTGTCATTATTAGTAAATAGTAAAGTGTTTCTAGCATGCAAAATGACATTCTCTTCAATATCAGAAATATTGATACACTTTCTAGCGAAATTTAATGCTTTCGTTAAAATAGGTTGAGTAATAGACGGGTAGAAGTATACAATGTCAAATTGGGTGAATCTAGAACTATTTTTATCTTTAATATTATTAAATCAATGTACTACGGAAGAGCTGTTTATCCATTTGAGTAATTCAGACTTACTTCTAATATGTTTGTTTATATTATTTAATATTTTTTTTGCTAGCAAGACCGATTTCAGTCTTAGCAGGGTTGATTAATCTACAACTAGGACGATTAATAAAATCAGGTTTGTGATCTTTGAAGGTGATATAGGCATTACGTTTAGCAAGATTTTCTGTTCTATTGTCTATTTAAAAAAAAATAGCTAATTCTTTAGCTTCCTTATTAATAGTATTATAGGTGTTTTTATTAGCTATTTGGTATTTAGAGGTGATGTTATCTCTTAAGAGTTGTTCATGTAAGTTATTATTAACTTCGTATAAGTTTTTAGTTTTGTCAGAGAAAATGAACTTACTTTTAGAAAATTTGAATATTGAAATATCGTTAGATAGTTTAGATTGAAAAGAGTTAGAGTACCTACGGAATTTGATTTGGTTGATTAAATTAACTAAGTCTAGTTCAAAAACGGTCATATCTTTTACTTTTTGCGGGTAGTTATAAGATTTTATATCAAAATATTCTGTAGAGTTCGTGTTAAAGTGGCCATCGAAAATCAAAGCTATCCATCTCATTAAATTTAGCTCTGTTACTTACACAGAGCACTCTTCACTCCTATGACTTTTTCAATTTTCAACGGAAACTTCAATACTTATATATATATATATATATATATATTGTTATACTTGGGGAGGGTCATATTTGTGTAATATTGCCAGAATTAATAACAGATCACACTCACTGTTTGGTTGGTTTTAGCTTTTCGCTTCTGAGTCTTTTATATCGGTAAGCTAATTTATTCGGTCCTCATTGTTGCCATTGACTGACCAACGGTCAAAAATAATAAAGATACAATATAGTCACGAACACATATATATAGTTTTTCAAAGTTCTTTCGTTGCACATCTGCAACATTGTCACACGATTTCATATCAAAAACCTCGCAAAACAAATTCATCGCCGTTATATATATATATATATATATATATATATATATAATGTATGTATGTGTATGCATCTCTGTTTGTGTTAGTATATAAGTGTGTATGATGATGAATTGTATACTTTTATTCACTTGTAAACTGTCTAAAATTACCATATTAAAATTTAATAACTAACATGTCGCTATACGCAGAGTTTTGCTGACGGCATTCATAAGTCTTATATTAAGCAGTTATTTTTCCTTAATTACCGGTTTTCCGTTTTCTTGTCAGTTCAGTCATTTTATATGATAATTGGAAAACATCTGCCGCATTGGGTAATATGATTTAACGGTTCAGACGTCAGTATATGAAACTTACCAGATATTTATTTATTAGCCTGTTATAGGAATCCATGCATTTATGTCTAATTTGATGTACTTTTTATCTTCTTGCTTAAATACATTTAAAACTCGTTTACCAACTGTAGTATTTTATTACACTTCAATTCCGTTCGATTATATCGATTTATTATACGGTTTAAAAGTTTCCACATATATTATTTAGGATGGTTATAGGCAAGGATATTATAACATATCTGCCTTCATTCAGTTTAGAGAAGAAACTACATAGTAAATGTTCATTACTGGTGTGGCACTTAGTTTTCTGGTTAGTCAGTTGTAGGTTTGTTCTTCTGTAAAATTTCCTGATGTGATCTGTAGGACTAAGTTAAATATTATTTCTTTAGAGATTTCACTTTTGGTTCGTGGCAATGTGGGTACATAGGGTTTCTTATGACTATCTTGCATTCAGAGTGGTAGGTATTGTATAAATGAGATACAAATGTATTCTTTAAACAAACGTTACATTTGGCAAAACAAAAAGGTTATACACATAATTCAAGCGGCCTACATTGTCTCGCATTGTCTCACACTTGTAGCGATCCATAGTGTAAACAAAGAGAATTAATTAGAGTTTCTTCCCGTAAGCATTATAAATAGACGAGACTTGTGTTTCTCACTCTCTTATTCGCTGCCGGCCTCGTTCTGACGAGCAGCTCTCTATACTCTTGCAACGACTTCGGAACTGAACACTATATGTACAGACCATATCAGCTCTATCTTGCAAGCCCGGATTACTTTATATTTATTTCTCAAGTAGTTGGTTACCAGCGGTATCTTCCGGAGAAGATTAAACCAATAAACCAATTCACTAAACACTTAATCTTCACGTGAACAACGTAAAGCGTGCAGATATATGTGCAGTAGAATGCACCGTCATTAAATACAAGAGAATGCACCCCCGTTTATTGACTCAACACGGAGTTCCATTAAGAGCAACAACCTATAATGTGCTAAAAACATGTTTAATTAAGAGACCCTTATTAAAGTAAGAGTTATATTTATATAATTGTCATATTTGTAATTCTGCGACAAACCAGCCAGTTATCGGTACAGGTCCTAGACATATATTTGAAATGCTCTGTAATCCAGATTTCATGCAAACAGACCTCCCACTTAAACATTTAAATTCATACTAACGTTAATCAATAACCAGAATATAAATTCAAGTATTCATATGGTAAGCTCATATATCTAGTTAGTGTAGAATAGGATATATCGTGTGTAAATCATGCTCCAGTAAAACTCTGATATATCGATTAGAGTGCTCGATCTGAATAAAGTAAACGCAATACATCATGTAGAAATATTAGTCATTATTACTTATATTTAGTAGGCAATAGATTGGTAGTATCGCAAGAGCCTCGGATAGCCTGCTTTGCAGCATATAGAAACATTCCTTTACGTTCTAAGTTCAAATCCCACCGAGGGTAGCTTTGCCTTTTCCCTAGCGGGCCCGATAAAATAAAGTACCCAGAACGCACTGGGGTTGATTTAATCGGCTTTTCGCACCCCAGAAATTGTTGTCCTGGTGCCTGAATCAGAATAATTTATTTAGATTTAGGTCAGTTCTCATCAAACAAATACACAATTAAATATTTTCTATAATTCATCAAAAACTGTATTACTTTGCTATCCATCGTCTTATGAGATTGCAGATTGTGATTTAAGAGAATTTGGCAAGTGTAACAGCAGCTGGGTGGACTATAATAATACTTATCTTTAGGTGTTTAGTCTGAAATAATGCTGGTTGATTTTCGTGAATTAGTGTTTATTTAGTAACATGTGTATTACCAAACAGTAAAATAGTCAGGATAATGCCACTACCATCAGAACTACATACTGCTAATGAGGCTTTGAAGGTCATGTGCCGTTTCTGTGCCTTCTATATTGTGAACATGCTTTCAATACTTTAGAATTATAAATGCTCACTAACAACATCAGTGAAAGAGTGTAATGTATTTTATTTACAAGGAATTCAAAGGTAATATTGGTGTGTTTTGTGAATGGAGTACCAAATTATGTTCCATAACATTTTAAATACTATAAATATTTTAACTTCAATGAAGTATCACTAAGGCTCTATTATACACATCGATGAACGTATTGCGCACATATTTTCACTGAAGGAGGATATTCAAGTATGTTAAGATGCTCTGACTTACATATTGTAGCGCGATGATTAAGATTTTCTCTGTAGAGTCGTGTGTTATTCCATTGCTATTTTATAACGACAAATGCAAACGTCTTTTAAAATAGTTTAAGAATAACCTGGCATTGGTTCTTTACGTACAAATGCAGGAGGAATAACCACAGAGTGCGAAAGAAGAAGTGGCCAGCCTCAACAATTTGAAAATGTGAAGAGCAAACTGGAATATAATGCGGTGATATTTGCTTTTCATGAATTCTCGATATTTACTTGTATACTATGCACCAAAGTTGTGAATACAATACTAACGATGCTAACAAGAATTGCAGTCTATATATATATATATATATATATGTGTGTGTGTGTGTGTCTGTGTGTGTGTGTGTGTGTGTGTGTGTATGTGTGTGTGCATGTGTGTGTGTATTAGTATACTAATCAGGCGCCATACCGATATTTGTGTATTGAAATAGGTATGCATCGTTTATTGACTTTCTCTTGAAAAAAAAAAAGATATACATATAAATATTTACACTACATTGTAATTCGTCAAAAATCTCAAATCAATTAGGTAAGAGACGAGGGTAAAATAATCAGTAAATATATGGTAATCGCTGCTCAACATCAAATTGCAGACACACAAAGTATTATTTTACAAAATAACACTTTTGAACTTTTTTTTTCTGTCTGGAATAATGCTTTTTTTGTAGGTATGAATTGGAATTTTGGTCAATAAAATCATTAAATACTAACAATTTTCTTTGCAAATATATTTTTTTTAATAACAGGATTTAGATGGTAGACATCCGTCGATTCTAACATAGAGTGTTCTAGTAGCTTGATGAACAGCACATACTGCTTTTGAACATACACACAATATCTCAACAACGCAGAAATACATGCATTCTTAACATAGTTGCTAGGGAGATTAAGGATGATTCGGTGTGTTAAGTAGCTGGATATTAGACTTAAAGATACAACTCATTTTCGGCTATTGAATGAATTGATGCAATTTCAAATAAAGTGCTATTTCATTAATACAAAATGCCCTGGTAGGGGTCGAACACACTATGATAAGATTGGGAGCCGAATGTGAGAAACCTAGGCCACCTGCCTTCAGAAATACTGTGATCATATAACGAAAAATCTATTTAATACTACTGTGGAAATATTGTCATTTTTAATTCATCGACAAAATGGGTTCATGATATAATGACACGTTATCTATGTGAGTAAACAGAATGTGTCTAATTTCTTATCCACAATATCCTAACGGATCTTATTCCTTATATATATATTTAACTGTAATCCACTCTCTGCTAGCATTATAGTAATTATAGCAGGCTAAGAATGTTATAGTAATTTCATTATAAAATATGAGGAATCCTGCCTAGCGCAATTTAGTACTTATGTTATAATTTATACCTCGCTATTTATTTTGCCATTTTGGAGTACACGTGTAAGTGAATAAAAGGTGGTGAAATTACATATAAACCTACGTTTCGAATTTCCTTCCAAACACATGAAAATACATTTGTTGCCTTATATTTATAGCAAGACTAAATACAGGCTCCATGATCTTGATACTGATTTCCTATAAAGCATTCTACTTTTCTCAACAACATTATAATCTGAAAATAGAACAATGGACATTGTGATTGAAATAGAGGCATCAATTTCCTCATTGCCGATAATATGTTCTACGTTTGTATGAAACTGTGACATCTTAGAAATATAAGGATAATCGTAATTCAAGACGACAATGAGAGGAAAAGGGGTAGTATTATTAAGCAATGAATAGTGCGGTGAATTGGCAGTATCGGTAGAGCACCGGACACCATGCTTTGCAGCATAGAATTACGCCCCTTTACCATCTGAGTTCAAATCTCACTCAGGTTATCTTTGCCTTTCACCCTTGCGAGTTCGATAGAATAAAGCACCATTAATGCAATGGCGGTCGATTTAATCGACATTTCCCTCCCTCAAAATTGCTGGCCTTGTGCTTATAGTAGAAATCATTATTAAGCAATACATGTAAGGGGAAATTGGAGGTGGTGACAACCTCTACACCTATTTTGACACAAATGTTGTCTTTCTATTCCATTTTATTTATATATATATTTACATTTACATTGCTATACTTAAAACGCCGCATAAGACATCGAGCTTTTCATTGCGTTACCGATATCTAACTTATTCGCTATTGTTAAATGCTAGAACATCTGCTCGTAATGTGGAAGATTACTAAACCAACTAGCCATATAGCTTTGAGGAAATATTATTTATGATTTATTATGCGGCATAAAATTAGTTTCATTTGTAGGCGTCATTTTCCAGATTGCAATTTTCGTGACACTTACACATTATTATCATGTGATATTTAAATTATCGAATGAGTTTACTTTCTTAGTTGACGGTGCATAAAAGTGTGCAAATGGAAATATTATTTTTCAAACGTAACGGCATTTCCGTTCAGTGTATGCTCTAGTCATTTAGCAAAACTATCTACTGAATTCTTTAGCTGGAGATCAGAGAACACTATAATAATCTCTATATAATCAATATTTAATGCCTCTTTGATCAATATATATGTTAGGTTTAAATGAATATCTATGAAGTTTCTCATAATTCTATAATCAATTTCCTATCTCCATTTGATTATATATCATTTATAGTTGGAATTATTTGTGTGTGTGTGTTTTATTTGAATAACATTAATATTTGTTATCAGTAATGTTCGTTTGTAAATAGTATACTCTTGAAAATAGTACCTCATAATAGGAGATTTATTTCATTACAATTTATAGTACACTATAATTCAATTGAGTTTCACAAAACAAATGATATAAACAAAACCTATAGATTCAATATCACACATGAACAGATTATGATACAATATATCTGTTTGTTTGTTATTACATTTCGTCAAACATATTAATTGTCCGACTGGCGGGAATAGTCAATTGTTTACATATCCCCAACGAAATAAAGTAAGTTTAGTTCTATACTAGACTGATCAAGAAAAAATATATAAAGACCAATTATCAAAAAACAAAAGGGGATGTAATATATATGTTTAGTACATTTTTGAAACGTTATTTTATTTTAATATTTGCTTGCCAACTATCCACATCTCGTTTTGGAGCAGTAATAATTTTAATCAGAAGGGGTGTATAAACATCTCATACACACACACACATGTCTATTTCTATTTATATATATAGGTAGGTACATAATCATGGTAAGAGTGTACGCATTTCTTCTAACTTTAAATTTATACCTAATTGTGTATGGTTGACGGTATATTTAGTCTATTTCTACATGCTGTTGCAATGTTGGGTAAATATTCTATTGCGGTCGGCCGCGAAGAGACTGCTGTCGTTTATTTATCAAATATTTCTTCATAGGAGCCTTTATTCTTATAGCCTGGTCTAATTGCTTTTTTATGTGGTTAATTATGCTAATTGGGAGAGGAAATGGTGTATATATTTTATCAAATGATTCTATGGACATACTTTATGATATATTGCTCTGATTATTTAATTTATTAATTCTTCATTGAGCCACATCGTGAATGGTTGCCACATATATATCTGTGACTTTGTTTAGTTTGTATATATGTAAATCTTTATATTTAATAATCTCCCATTAGGTTGAGATGCAATTTGGGCAATATTGGGCTGCGCTTTCTAGCAACCAGCCAACTCGCCGTAAGCAACTAATCACATTCTTTCTAACTTGACCACTGCCACGGCACGATCTTTAGCCATTTTTGAATCTATTTCTGGCGGGGATCGCTTTGGAAAATTACCTGCCATATGAGTTTGTCTCCTGATGAGTTCGAAACTCGAGATTTTATCCTTAATAGAATATCTCAAAACGCGAACGAAACCCCAGGCTAAGGACATAATCATGGTAAGAGAGTACGCATTGCTTCTAACTTTAAATGTATACCTAATTGTGTATGGTTGACGGTATTTTTAGTCGATTTCTACATGCTGTTGAAATATTGGGTAAATGTTCTGTTGCGGTCGGCCGCGAAGAGGGTGCTGTCGTTTATTCATCAAACATTTCTTCATAGGAGCCTTTATTCTTATGGCCTGGTCTAATTGATTTTTTATGTGGTTAATTATGCTAATTAGGAGAGGAAATGGCGTATATATTTTATCAAATGATTCTATGGACATACTTTATGATATATATGAAGGACCACGATGTTTGAGCTCCGGCGGTTTCAACAGCTAGATATCTAGCTGTTGGGTAATGGTCCACCTGGTTTTTTCCGCACATTCATTGTTATATATATATATATATATATATATATATATATATATATATATTTATATTTATATATATATATATTTATATATATATATATATATATATATATATATATATATATATATATATTTATATTTATATTTATATATATATATTTATATTCATATATATATATATATATATATATATATATATATTTATATTCATATATATATATATATATATATATATATTTATATTTATATATATATATATATTTATATTTATATATATTTATATTTATATATATATATATATAACGAAGGAAATGTGGTAAGGAACCAGGTGGACCATAACGCACCAAAGTACTCAATACTTGAGGTAGTAGAGTGGGTAATAGGAACCAGTAAGACCCCGACAGCTGAGCTCAAGCCGTTTCGACGGCTAATTCCAGAATTAGCCGTCGAAACGGCTTGAGCTCAGCTGTCGGGGTCTTACTGGTTCCTATATATATATATATATATATATATTTATATAAATATATATATATATATATTTATATAAATATATATTTATATAAATATATATATATATATATTTATATAAATATATATATATATATATTTATATATATATATATACATATATATATATACATATATATATGTGTGTGTGTGTGTGTGTCTGTATGTGTGTTTGTGTAGAGTAGTGTAGGTTGTAAAAGTACCAATGTTTGTAGAGCACTCTACCCGTGGAAAGAGTTTCTAGTATACAAACTTTATTAAACTATTATGATTTTCTAACTGGATGTGGGAGGACGTGATATGTATTATATGCCATACGCAATTACATAGACATTCTTAACATGCATACACGAATCAGTTTTCCATGAATATACCACCTATATTCCATATGCATATAGGAATACATATGGTGTATACATAATTATCTCTCTAGCGAAAAGTCCAAATGTTTTTTTCCGCCGCTAACTCATTTCCCCAAACCTCATGATTACAC
>OZ024748.1:57822901-57830401 GCA_964016885.1 Eledone cirrhosa
CATCTCCCCATGTATCGAGTACTAAGTTAATTAATTGTATTCTCGGTCTCAGCGCGGCTGATTATCTCTCTATATGTATGGCGTGGGGAGTCCGGGAGCATATATTGCTGAACCGATCTGGGGTTCACTCAGTAAACATAATCTTCTGAACAGCTGTTTTCCTCTGCAAATTTGGACACGAGTAACTAGCATGAGGTTCTTCTCCATGTTAAACCTTTCACCATCTTCTCTCTTTGGTGACGCTAAGATATACTGCATAGAATGGGATGTAGAGTCTGTCGACCCTTACGTTTTCACCTTACTCTCCTTATTCCCTTTAAATAGGCAATGACATTGTTTATGACTAGCATGATATTGGTTATAAGAACTTCACATATGATTGTCAATACTGAACATCACTGTATATTGCCTCCTAAAGTAAGTTTTCTTTGATTTAATATATAAAGTAAATATTTTTGTAACGTTTATCAGAATTGATATCAATTTGTTCTAGTCGCAATTGTCTATCAACTTAAATCATGAAATCTTAATTAAAATTTGTGACGTTTGTCTTTCTTATGTTGAAAGAAACCCAATAAATAATATTTGTATCATAGATGAAATATCGCTTCCCTACTGTGATATATGGCTTCAGATAATATGAATGCCATTTAAAGAAATCCCACGATATGTCATCTATCCCCAAGTGTTTGAATGATGTACATCATAAACATTTTACAGCCGGAAATAGAGATTGTAGGATAACAGTGATGTCATATATCTGACATCTCGCCCACCCTTAAGATGAAATATTGGCTTATTTCTTCATTAGGTGTATACACTACCTACCTTTCTCATTTTTGCAATATATATACAGAGAGAGAAAAATGTAAGACAGAACGAGAGAACTCTATTAAAATATTATCTCTTTTATTAAGGATTTCGGACTAAGTTTGACATGGAATGATAGACTTTCTAAATCATAACTATCAACAATTCCATGCTTTCACACTTCCCTCATCAGAATGTGAATTAGTGTCAATATGGCGTATTAGTCATGCGCTCTTTAGTGTAAAATTTAATGCCCAGCTGGGTTTATACTTAACTTTATATCTGATGTACTTGGAATTCTATTTTCATATTAGCAAACCTTTCAGAAATATTACAATTCGAATTTATAAGGCTCTTTTCCCTAACAATATATATATATATATATATATATATATATATTTAATATAGAAATGGCTTCTACAGGACGAGAACTGTTTAATTCAGGTGAATTCACCAGGAAGTCCTGTAGAACTGTAGAAGCCATTTCTATATTAAATATGTATACTCTGCTATGTATTGAGTGCCTTCCTTACTGTTGTTACCCCCGATTGAACCCGGGATAAACTTATATATATATGTCTGCGTATGTGTGTTCTGTGTGTGCCTCCCTTTTGTTTCAGTTCGTCTTTTTAACTGAATAGACGCAGTATTAAAACAACGAGTTGCCTCCAAACTCTCATTTGACAAATCACCTGCTGTAACTCCTGGCTGATAACGACAACCTACAGATCCAAAAGTCTATATCCATAACCAAATACAACTGTACAACCATACCAATTCCAGACACCAGCCATTTCCTAAACAAGAAAATTATTTTTCTGTCCAGATGAATCTGGAATACGAAATGAACCTCTGCTACTTGACAGGCTCAAACACAGCCCACGTCCCGAACATTTCACCCAAAACCCATCACAGTAATAATGTTCGATATATGAGTTCTTTCACACTTCAAAATTAACATATATCAGAGATCTTGCACACAGAGAAAAGGCAACTGATTAAACATACATAAACCTACACACACTGGGTGTAAAATAATAAGTGCCAGGCTATGCACTTGATACAACTGACTAAAGAATATAAAAACAAGGAGTAGCACACCTCCTCCGTGAGAATCAATCAAAGAAAACTCTCCCCGCTATAACAATACACTGTCTGACACACTGATAATGCATGTGATCGACCTCCAAATATCATAGACATTACCTATATTCCTCTTGATATAACTAATCACAAACATCTTATCAACAATGCGTTGTCCCACATAAGGGAAACGCTAAGTGATGCTAGCCCGCAGATTAATTCACTGTAAATAGGAGACTTCAGATTTCCTAATTTCAGCTGGTATATGAGCTATATCAAACCTAGACGTACACGAGGAAACAAAGGAGTTGTGAATGCTATTCTTGACACCCCTAACGCTCTCATCTCATGCGACAAATTATTCCCAGTCCAATTAGGAGATTAAACACATTCGAACTAGTCTTTACCGCCAATACAGAATTTATGCACGATGTTATGTTCATATTTTAAGTGACAATGTGCATTATTGCGATCCATTCATGTTTCTTATTCACTGATGTTTGTGCAAATGATGGATATTTAAAACCCGCTTTGGTATTTAAAAAAAAAACATTTATAAACCTATAAATGTATTCTTCTAGATATAATCTCTATACTAGAGTGATAACATATTAATTTTGAAATATGAAACGACTTCGGTATATATTTGCAGAACGTTGACATTTCTTGTACCATCACAATGATTACCTGTCATATTGATTATTATTAAAAATTGCTTAGATAAATATTTTATGAGAAGTTATTAATATCTAGTTCATATAGATATTTACAAAGTCTCAGAGTACAATATCCTCTACTTATATTTAAATCTGGGTTTATTACATTTGCAATAATTAATTACACGTAACTATTCAATATAACCAACATGTTTGTAACGTATCGATCAATAATATATATTTTTAAATCATCACAACACAGCAAAACAGCAAAACACAGCACGGAAACATGAATTCCATTTCAAAATATACTAATCTGGAAACAAGTAGGCTAAGCATTCGAGAACCATAGACTGCGCTCAAGTCTCTGGAAGTGGCCAACATTATCACACACACAAATGAAAGCAATGTTTTCCTAAACGAAACGAAGGCAAGGTGATATAACAAAGCGAATTATAAAAGAAATGTAGATTTTGCTCAGTAAAATCACATTTGCAGAAAAAATAAAATAGTGACAATGATGAATGGATGGAATTATTTTGTTTTAAACTTATTTTAAACACGTAAATAAAGCCATTCCCTTTAACCACGTTATCGATATAAACAGTATTATGGATGTGAGCAGTGATGAACGTTAACTATTCAGGTCAATTACGTTCCGGAGAGAAAATATGAATCTTTGTAGTGTTTTCCGAATTCATTGCTTCGTAATATATTTTCGCTGCCAATAAGCAGACAATAGACGACGCTACAAGGAAGAAATTCTAATCGATATATCTATTAATAAAGATATAATTTACAATAGTTTTAGAAAATCCTTATACGTGCAATTTAAATTCGAAACGAATGCACGAAGTAAAAATGGCACGGTTTCATTTTGACCTGGGAATTCGCTACACTGGAATGCGTTAAAGCATGTCTCACACATCATTAGATCGATTCTGAACTGCCTAATACTTTTATATTAATTTTGTATTTACGGCAGTTAACAAGAGATGATACAAATCAGTTCTCAAATTATCAACGAGATGGTTCCATAAATAGTTTTTAACTTTAAAATGATTATATGTTAAAATCTAATTGTATTGATAATCTTCTGAACGATACAATTTACGGTATTCTCTTTTTACAATTTTGATATAAACGTATGCATTTATATGTATAATGTGCAAGAGATGTGCTATTGTCATTGAATATATGTGCATTACTTTTATTTATCTGTTTCAATATCTTTTGCAATATATTAATGCATACACATATGCAAGCATTACCTTACATATAGATGACGTGTGACCGCAACTGGAAATATCGCAAGTAAAATTGGGGCCCACTGAGTTACTAGTACTCTGAGAACATTCTGTACAAACGGGACGTCGCTCTCAACCTGTCCCGAAGTTATACATTGGTTTAATGACACTCAATTTCCTTACCCACGATATCAGAGCAGGTTTAGAAAACCGAGCCACATTTATTTTAAATTGTTCACCCATATACATCAGCTTAACCCATTAGCATTTATATTACTCTGTATTTACTATTGCATTTTCACAGTAAAGGCTTTACCTCACATAATTATCTCACATAATATAGAATCTATGAGATTTTGATGCTATTTATTTTGAGAACAATACATTTACATAAGTATGAGTCGCCAGTTACAGTCGGTTTGCACAGAAAGAGGGTACAGCATTCTGGCCGGATATGGCCGGTTTAAATGTAAAGGGTTAATAGAGAAACATCGACTCACCTGAATACGCCATCAATATATGTACAAAGGAGATCCTAAAAATGCTAATTGTAACTGCAGAATTCCAAAATTAATAATAATTCGTTACAACCTGGAAATACTTAGCTCACAAAATCTAACTCAAGGTTTATCTCATGACTAAGTCCAGAGGAAAACGTACTTAAGAGCGTGCAATTGGTCAACGTGAGAAGACCCAATTCATACAGATATTCCTCACACGCTAGCCACATCCTAGACAGATATTGAATGCTAAAATATTATTCCATTCCAACAATAAGGAAGCGAGGGAATTGTTTGTGAATGCGAACACACACACACACACACATACACACAAACACATCCAGGGACAGACATTCATACACATTCATACATACATAAATATATATATATATACATATATAAATATATATATATATTGTTATATTTGGGGAGGTTCATATTGTTATAATATTGACAGAAATATATAATAAAACACAGTGTTTAGTTTGGATTGGTTTTTGTTTCTGTATATTTTATACCCCTATACCTATAGCTAATCTAGCTGGCAATCAATCTAAACCAATCAGGGAGTGTGTTTTGTATATTTCTGACAATATTGTTACTATAGCTTCACCTGTCACGTCAGGTATATCTCCAGAGTAACAAGACTCACTATTTAGCATTAAGAAAAGGAATATATATATATATATATATATATATATATATATATATATATATATATATATATATATATATATATATATATATATATATACATATACATATATATATATATATATATTTATGGCGTATTATACCCGTAAACACTAATACCAAACGATGGACATAATCGAACGCTACACGAACATTCTGCGTTTGGCGTTAGCCAGATTTACCGTAAGAAAGAAACTGAACAATTTCCTATTCTACACAACGAGGACACTAGTGTTTGTAAAATGTTAGGACATTTTAAATATAACTTTTTGGATGTTGTAGAACTTGTGTTACGTAACGAACTCTATTTCTGTATCTCGTTCATTGCATCATTTTTAGTAGAAAACACTACGAAGGTGTTTCAAATAACATTAAAAACCATTAAATGTTCGTAGGGATTTAGTAATATACCTAACATTTTTCTCATTACCTTGGTGTCCGGAGCATATCTTAATTATGTAAGCAGATCTTATTTTCAAATAGCTTGCATGGCCTAATTATATCACATTTAACAGCATATAGAGGGCGGTGACAGGTACTGAATTTACGAATAAAACGCTTGTTTTAGAAGATAACTGTTAAAAGTGTTCTGGTTCGTGTAATTGGCGAAGTATCTTCGACTAAAATATTTTCAATGGAATTCAGACGGAGATGTTTTGGTCAAGGCTAGCATTGTGGATTGGCAGTATCGGTAGAGGGTCGGACGGTATGATTTGATGCATAGCGTTACGGTCCTTGCCATTCTGAGTTCGAATCCCGTCGAGGTTAACTTTGCCTTTCATCCTTACGGGGTCGATAAAATAAAGTACCAGTAATGCACTTGTGCATTGCTGGCCTTGTGCCAAAAAGCAGAAACAATTATTAATTACAACCCAATCTACTAAACGGAGTTCCAGACATATTCCGTATATTCAAATCTAGTCACATGTAGTTTGTTTACTCGAGTATATTTGGAAATCCACCCGCTTATTATGCCACACAATGATATCGAACTCAAAACCTCACGATTCCGAAACAGACATTTTAAATATTTAACCATTCTATGTTCTCTGATAAACACTCGAATAATTCACCTGAATATAGAGTTCATTATACGAAACATAACATCAATGAAGATTCTTTATCGACATTTTAATCTGCAATACCATTTCGAAAGTCATTTTTGTCTTAAATTAGTAACGTTCAAAACATAACATTAGCGGACAAGATGGTCTGTTAATCTGCCACTACATTAAACGATGATAAACAAATATATTATTTAAATAAAGTGGAAGATAAAAATGATATTCATATCAATGGCTTAATGTTTCGAAAGAAGAACAAATAAAACTTAATAATACAATAGAGAGAAAAAAAAACTACGTTTTTTTGCACAGTATATGAAAGTATCACACGTAAGTTAGATAACTATAATTACAATATATCCATCATTATAGGGACTAGGCATGCAAGCAATTATATTGTGTGGAAGCCCCTGAGACACGATCTGTTCAGTGAAGATTCTGGAGAAGAACATAATATGAAGAAATAGAGAGGTTAATATGAAATACATTATGACAGGTGAACAAAAACATACAATCAAAAGCACGTACGTATATACATGTTCTCGTGCTAGCATACACAATTATGTATATATGTATGCATGTATGTAAATATATATATATTCATGCAAACACATAAATATACAAATACATATAGAGGGTGAATGAGAGAGAAGATAGAGAGAGAAGGGATAGAGGTGTGTATTAACACTGGCATGCTGACAATAATATATTATATATATATATTATATATATATATATATATTATATTACGAGTCCGGATGGCGCCCGGTTATGTATATCTGCATTCTATATTTTCAGGATTCCCCCTCCACTCCAGTGCCAAGATACCGAACGCCCTCTCAAGCCAGCGACATTGGTGGTGGTAGTGGTGGAGGGGGGTGTTAACGTGCTCTGGTGTTGGGTTTGAATAGTTTTTAGGATACCCCAGTTCAGCAGCAAAGTACTTTAAAGAACATTGATAGTTACAACAATAAAGACTGAACGAAGAACAACTTTTTACAATAATTTACAATAATTTGTACAACCATAATGGAAATTCCAAATAACAGAAAATACATAAATTACAATGTTAGAGTCTCAGAGTATACAATATTTTGTGTTCGGTCCTCGGGAGCAAAGATGAAGTGATCGTTTGGCGAGCTCACCCTAGAGCATCCTACATACAAGGGTTTGAGACTGAGCATTGTTGATGGTAATGGCGAAGCTTAGTCTCTCTGTTTCTCTAGTAACATTTTTCTTCTGGAAAATCTGATCTTGCGGCCGGGCTAGGATTTTTGGGTGGCATATCGGCAATAACAATGACGATAAGCCGTCTGTGCTTTCGTGAAGTAAATACGTTTGTTTATAATTTGTTGTTGTGTATGCAAAAATATCTGTACACGAATATATAATTATATATATTAAAATAACAGATTAAATTTTATATATTTATATAATATATATATTA
>OZ024748.1:57837901-57847901 GCA_964016885.1 Eledone cirrhosa
TACATACATACATACATACATACATACATACATACATACATACATATATGACTGTAAAGCGGGGAAAACAACAGCCCATTCTAGCAACATTGTCATCAATGGCCTAACTGTTTCACCGATATTTGATGAGGAATGCTACAGATACCTGGGGATAGATGAGAACATATCCTATAATGGTGACTGTTATAAGGAGCGCGTAACCAGGGAATACTACACCAGATTGAGAAAGATTTGGTCATCGGAACTCTCTGCGCAAAACAAAACAGTGGCTCACAATGTGTTGGCTGTCCCTGTCCTAACACCAAAGTTTGGAATACTCAATTGGACGATAGACGAAATCCGAGCAGTTGATGTTAGAACTCGAAAAATGTTAAACAACCCCGGAAACTTCCACATCAACAAGGACATAGACCGCCTTTACTTGAAACGTAAGCAGGGAGGCAGAGGCCTAACATCGGTCCAGACAGCATTTGAATATCGCATCATATCTCTCGAGCAAGTCTATCTGCATGAAACAGATAAGATCATGAGAGTTGGGGAGGAACTCCGCGAGAGATATTCCCTGTGTGATAATCAAAACTTCACACCCAGGGAAGTCGCTCAGCAGTATCGCAGTGAATCCATGGATGGAAAACTGCATGCTTATCAGCTAAAAGTCATCCATGGATATGTTGGAAGCTCCAGAGTGAGAGTAATATAGATAAGGAAAGTAGTCTATCTTGGATCCAAAAACCGCTATATTTGCTCCCACTTTGAAGGATACGCTTTTGCAATCCAAGAACAGGAAATTAACACAAAATACCTGATTCACAAAAGAGATAGGGATGCAGGCAAAACACCTAGATGTGACAACAAGTGCAGATTCTGCAGAATTAACATCGAAGACGTCACCCATGTCATCAGCAGCTGTCCAAAGATGTCATCACGGTACTATTTACCTATGAGGCATGATATATATATATATATATATATATATATATATATATATTACTATGCTGGAGTTTTTTCAGAATAAACGAAGAGATGAATAGTTTCTTTCATACTATTTCAAAGTATTTGAAAACATTCAAAATCACTTTGAGTAATTTGTGGAGAACCATTGAGAAATTCTGAAAAAAATATTGAAAGCTGGTAATTAGTAAATATTCTAATCACTCGCCTGAACAACATTTATCAAAGAATCAGGCAAAATAAGAAAAAAATATACATAGAAGCCAAGGAAAAAATATACATTTAAAATAGAAGCCAATTTTTCTTTTTGGAGATTCTTTACATCCAGAAGTATTCCAAACAAATATCACATCAATTCTCGTGAGTCGGGGATAACGAGTGGGTAGTAATAGTAGCATGAATATTGGTTCGGCTATATTAATAATGGGGCTATTCATTTCAGGTTTTGATGACGAAAGAAATGATTGAAACTTGATACATGACAATGCTACCAACATCTTTTACCGATGAAATTGCTCGTTAATTTGCTGATATATATTTTATCTATTTTTGTTTTCTATATTTGAAAAATAAAATCATCGTCTAAATTTGAAAAGAAATACGAAGAAAAGATGGTATGTGGAGATTGAGAAAGTTAAGATTGAAAGATAGTGAGTAACGCTTTCTAAAGATGAAAGATATGAAATGAAACGTGAAGTAAATTTAATATTTCAATAGAACAATACATGCTTCAATACTGTGGAGGATTATTGGGAAAAGAGAAAAATATACAAATCGGTATAAGAATTACCATAAATAATGGTGTTCACAGTGAATGATAATGATTTCTAACATCAGGTTATTATAAATAATAAAATTCAATTTGATATATTTGTTACAAGCAACACATACATTTAGACGATAACTAAGGGATAGATAGAGTAAGCCGGCTTTGTATTCTTGCATTAATATTTTAACAATAGTAACGGGAATATAATTAGATTTAAAATTTCAGTTCAAATTTCGTATGTGTTTTAATCAATCAGATTCGTCGTTCATCTATCGGATATATATTTAATTCTAGTTCCTGAGGTTGTACGTGTATATTTCTACGTGTAAACCCACGCACATTTACGCAATACTATACTTACACTACGCACGCCCACACGAATGCAACACACACACACACACACGCAATGTATATATATATATATATATATATATATATATATATATATATATATATTCGTATGTAGTTGATGGCTGAGAGAAAAGAGTCCCCAGTTGAGTTTAAATATTTATTTCATTAAGGCTAAATAGTGAGTCATGTTACTCTAAAGTTTCGCCTGTTTATCGCAACCTCATCAGACAAGACCTATGTTATTTTCTGATGACCCTGTGATGAGCAGACGAAGCTCCAGAGCTACAAGACTCACTATTTAGAATTAATAAAATGAATATATATATATATATATAGGAAAAAGTATGACCCCGACAGCAGAGCTCAAGCCGTTTCGACGGCTATTTCAGTCCAGAAATAGCCGTCGAAACGGCTTGAGCTCTGCCGTCAGGGTCATACTTTTTCCAATTACCCACTCTACTACCCTAAGTATTGAGTACTCAGGTGATTTATGGTCCATCTGGTTCCTTACCACAACTCCTTCGTTATATATATATATATATATATATATTTATTCAGGTTTGAGGTTCACCACTGTATAGAGCTGGTCTATTCCGTATGGTCAATCGTAATGTAATAATATAGAGAGTACTCAACGTAAAGCAGTTCAACCGTCTTTGTCTTTGTAGTTGGTGGTGCTATTACGGAGTTAAATATTATAATGAAATGACAGGAGGCTGGATTTGTGTAAATCCTTGAAAGGTTTATTATACTATGATCATTTCAATGACCGGTCATTGAAATGTTCATAGTATAATAAACCTTTCAAGGATTCACACAAATCCAGCCTCCTGTGATTTCATTATAATTATATATACATATATATATATATATATTTTAAAAAATTGATGTGTAACACACGAGTTGTGATATATATAAAAGGAAAAGAAAATGCTGACACATTTTTCCAAGTGAAAAATAGTTTAATTAGGAATAAGTATAAATTAGTAATAAGTATTGGTTAGTATTCAGTTTTAGTTTTAATTTTTTACCGGATTAGAGCAAACATCACGAGCGATTTATCTCAAAATTATTAATACAATATCCTAGTCCTTCAGATCTCATGGGAAAGGAATATTAAACGTAAAACGCAAGTCATTTCTAAACCTATTTCTTCCATTCGTTTACCATACTTTTCTTACCCTAGTTTATTTCGAAACACATTAGTGTAGATATTGAAGCATTTTACGTACATCGAACGTGAGTATAAAATAATGACTGAAGAGTATTTAGATTTATGGAATGCTACCTGAAAACACGCAAAGCGTGTGTTGCTGTAATGACTTTGTGATTTGGGGAATTGAAGGTTATTCCCAGTTTCATCCCAGATTGATCGTTCCAATGCGTCAAAATTTTCTTTCTTCATTGCTCACGACAAATTCCTCGACGCATATATAGAAATGGTATTAAGAAATATAAGTTGATAATACTAACATGTCAGATATAATCTTACATGACAGGAGGGTTGTCACTATGGAGGTTTTGTTAATATCCAAATATAAATAGAAAAATATAAACAAATAGCGCAAACTGGTTAAATATTATATGATAATTATAGGATCGTACCCATAGACTAATAGCTTTAACAAGAGGTTGAAGACACGACGTAGTCGGTGACGCACTCGTTTTGAACTCGGCTTCTTTTGGTCACTGTTTATTTTCTCCCTAAACAGCATACTTGCATTGACGTGAGTATTGTCACGTTATTTCGCATTGGTGTCACCCACCCAATTTTTCTCGTACCGATTTAGACCAGACAACATTTTCTTCCCCGAGACTCACGTTCTCTATGTTTCGTAGGGCAATCCTTTTCCACCAGATCTTATAGGCTTTTGTCGCTATGTAGTGAATGACCTAAATACCGAACATCTATTTCTACATATGTAAGTTTTCTTCTTTTGTCTTGTATATTGTTAATGATATTTCAAAGACAGTTTTTGATAATTTGTCGGACATCTGGGTCCGGATGGGTTTGAGCTGCTGTCAATAGTGGGCTGAGCCGTATACCTTCATTTTAACGACCGATAACCGGAATGTTTATTAATGTTTACATTATATAACCAATGATATTTTATCAGCCGTGACACACATGTTTTCTATCCTCTTCTGTTATTTTGTTAACTTAAGTTTACCCATATATAGATGACAGTGGATATGCTGTTATTTAGCTCCACTTATTTCTTTGGGTGCCTCTTTCACATATATCTGACTCTAATCCAAAATACTCAGCTTTCAATACAACGTTTCGTAATGGTTCTTTTGTTTCCGCCGAGTGTGAAAGAGTAACAAAATAGGAAATAGAAATTGTAATAAAACAAATAGACGGTTTATTAGATATGAAGAGAGTGGTGAAGATATTTGAGGGAATTTGGCAATATGATTCATATATATATATATATATATATATACATATATATACATATATATACATATACATGGAATATAGAGAAGTAACACACACGAGTTTATAAATATATTTTAAAAAATAGTAAAAAAGGAAAAGAAAACACAGTAGAAAATGCTAATTTTTTCTCAAAATCTATGTAGCATTTTCTAATGTTTTTTTCTTTCGTCTTTTACTATATATATATATATATATATATATATATATATATATATATATATATAGGTAAATATATATTAGGATTAGTGCTCTGAAATAGCGATGTATACATGAATGTATGTATAGTATATTTGGCAATACACCGTATGTTTAATTAAGAACATTTTGAAGACCTTGCGCTATCATTCTAAAGTAGTGACAATGTCACTTATTTCTTTTTTCGGCAAAGGAAGGGAGAGAAGCTGACAAATTCTGTTTCAAATATATACATATACAGGCTGTCACCAAAAAGCACCAACAGTATTTTAATAACTATAGCCTGTACAATTAATCAAAATGTTGAAGTGTTTTCGGGACACCCTGTGTATACATATATATATATATATATATATATATACAAAGGATATATATGGAGAGAGAGAGATAAGCAGGCAGAATTATGTTTAGTATTGTAAAGACAAATTGTTTGAAATCGTATCGTGACATATGACTTTACATTTTCGTATTTGTGATAACGTTCGAAAATATTCACATATTTACTTCAGTTTCAAATTTTAAGACATGTAATTCATAATAAATTGATATGTCAAATAGACCATCTGCTAAAAAATATAGGAATACGATAAACATGCATATATATATCCATATTTCTGTAAGGTGACACTTAATTAAAAATATAATTAATTCAAGATATATAGAGAAGGCCCAAATAAAGAACGTCATCAGTTTGAGAATTATTTAATATGGAACATATGGAACAAAAGTAAATAATTGATTCTTCAATGTTTGCCAGGTTTTCAAGGATATATATAGTACACGGCTCTGAAATAGCTACATACTCTTAAACAACGAGGCTTGTCAAATCTACAACGACGTAATATTTGTATTTTTCCCTTTGTATTGTTTCAGCTGAAACGCAACCTACACTATAATACAGCAATGTGAACAACTTGTTTCATTAAAGCAAGTTCGCGCCAGGTAGGTTATTCCATCTATTTAACTTTATATGTAAGCAGCCTCAGTGTACTAACCAATGCCGGGATCGTATTTTGCTACTAATATTTTGAATATAAAATCTATACGTATCCAATGTTGAAAACTGTAACGAAAGGGAACTCATTGACATGACAAAGAAACGTAAATTAATTATTTTACATTATATTTCGATTTTACATAGATTTGACAAGAAAAGATCCTATACTTGGACATTTGAAATGCTAAGGACATATGTTGAATTCATTTTGAATAAAACGTTATCTACTTAAAAGGAATAGCGTCTGTATCGTGTCTGAAACAAACGGCGGAATACAAAAACATAGATTAATCTAAATAATAAATTGAATGATGATACGTATATCCTAAATACGTTGCATGGATGTAAAATGTTGCATTTCTGGAGCAGAAAACGTAGTTTGTCACAGGAAAGAAACTAGAATACATTCTTTTTTCAATTACTGAGGAAACGCTATTTCAGTAATTATATGGCAACATGGAAAAAAGAATCGATTTCCAAAGGATAAAAGAAAGCAAAAAGGTTAAAATGAAAAAGTGCTATGTGGAAACTTTCCATTTATCGTTGTGCTTTAAGCACAATTACACGGGGGGAAATGTATCAATTGTTAGCTAAATGTTAGCTTCAATGAATAAAGACGAATATGTGGTTCTCGTGACAACTCTTTGTTGTGGTTTTTATAGCGTCGAAATGAATTGAAATGAAAAAAGATAATTAATGAATATCACGTGCTAAATCAGTGTAGCAGAGACGTTATTTACTCAATAGGGATTTCATAGATAATGTTTCAAACTACCATAAATCAAACTATTAGATTGTGAAGATTTTATATTAATCTCTACTATAAAAGACAAGCTGATCTCTGTCCATAACAACATATATGTGGAAAAGGGGGGAAAAGTAAAAGGCCGTTGTTGTCAAGAAAAATAATGAGAGAGAGAGAGAGAGAGAGATAGAGTGAGAGAGAGAGATTGCGTATTTGGGAAAGAGAGGTGGATCGTATATGACGGCAGAAAGAAAGTGACGTCAACAATAAAAAAAGACATTTAAGTCCAAGTTTGTAAACGCGTTAATATATACAGCTCCCTCTACCTTGAGGGCAGTGGATTGGCAGTATCGGTAGAGCGTCAGGCACCATGCTTTTCAGCACAGAGTTATGGCCCTTTACGTTCTGAGTTCAAATCCCGCCGACGTTAAATTTGCCTTTCATCCTTACGGTGTCGATAAAATAAAGTACCAGTAATACACTGGGGTCGATTTATCGACTTTCCCCTTCCCCCAAATTGTTGGCCATCTCCCTCTACCTTACACACACACATACACACACGCTCCCACACTCACTCACTGCCTCATTCACTCACTTACTCACCACTCCCCCTCTCTCTCTTTATATCCCTATCAGCAACATTCTTTACTTCTCAACTCTTCTCTCCTTTGGGAATTTGTTGTTGCTGAGAGGGAAATGCAGTGAAATAGAGTGTGTGTGTGTGGGGGGGGGGGGTGTAATATAGAGGGGAAGATAGTTGAAAAGCTTTATTCAACAATATAGTTGTGTCAAAATAACAATTTGACATATTCCAATATCTCTCTAGATTTCACACACACTCTCTCTCTAATTACTTTTCGCTCCTGTAGTTGTTGCTAGATGAATACAGCCAGAGAGAGAGAGAGAGAGAGAGAGAGAGAGAGTGTGTGTGTGTGTGTATGTGTGTGTGTGTATGAGGGGGAATGCAGATTTTAAAAAAATAGACTTTACCCTATAGACCACGCAACACAGACTTCAAAAAAGGCCAACTGGAACAAGTATCGTGAAACACAAAGTTGGTATGTTCCATCAATTGCAGTGACTCGGGCAGCTGGACATAGGGAATATGTTATTAAGGTTTAGCCAGAAGAAAATAATCGTTTGCAGACTCTTTGAGATCCTGGAAATTGAACGTAGGATGACTACAAAGAAAATATTGAGTGGATAGGAGACTTGATACACGCATATTATATATTATGGGCGAAGTATTGGCAGAATCATTAAAGCGTCGGACAAATGTCTAGCTCTGTTTTTCGACACCTTACACCTTTTGTTCAAACCCCACCAAGTTCAAATTTATATTTCATGCTATTGAGCTTCGATAAAAAAAAAAATAACAATCAAGTCCTGGTGTCGATTTAATCGCTTTTCGCTTCTGCCCAAATTAATGTCCTTAATTAGATATTACAATCCTAGAAATAATTATCACATATTTATTTCTCTATAGAAGGCTTGCAACTAAGATATTGCTCACTGGAAACGTAAGTTAGAAAACATACTAATTTATGCCAAGAAATATGGTGCAGATATAACACTGCGGGTAATTTAGATTTCACACTTAACTATTAAAGAAATATCGGCTATCGATCGATATCTTATTTCTGCGCCTGGGTGTCACTCTCAATTCTACTGTTTCCATATTTTCGTCAATATATATGCGTTCATTTATATAACTATCCTCTCATCATTTACATAATTATTATATAAGGGAAACATGATGTGTCACATGGGCTGTTGCGAACACGTAATTACAGCCATTAAACTCTCAAAAAAGAGGAAACGTAATATGATATCTCTCAAAAGAAAAACTTGTATTATAATTAAATATAGGGAAAAGCTCCTTTGAGAATAGAGGAAAAATTCATTTCAGATTATATTGCATCTTTCTGTAAATACAACAAAAATGAAACCGTATTTAGATATTTCTAAAATGTTCTTTAACATGACGTGATGTTAGCGGAAAATGAAATATAATGATGTAACGACTGGGTAATAAATAACGAAAAGAATCGATTAATGTAATCTTTATTCAACATTTACTGATACACTCGTATATCGATGAGAAGGAAATTTACACAAAAGCATGGCATACTATCTGTGTGTTTACATAAACATTCCCAGTTTAGCTTCATCTCCTTCCATCTCGCCCTCCGTTTTTCTTTTCCCTTCTTTCTTTCTTCTTTCTTACTCATTCTCTTTATATATATATATATATGTTTGTGTGTGTGCTGTTGTTAGATATTTATATATGTAATACGCTATCACTCTGCCTACGACATTCGCAAATATACACAACCACCCACACAAGCATACATATAAGCTCTTTGCCATTATCCATTCATTAAACATATAATGCAATTAAATTTCAAATGGCGATATGAAATATAGTTTATCTAGTTATATATATAGTTATATATAGTTATATATATATATATATATATATATATATATATATATATATATAACCATATAAACAACTATATATAGTTATATATAGTTATATATATATATATATAACTATATAAACATTAATATTCAGCATTAATTTTGACGCTAAACCCCATTTGCAACATGAGATATTTTTCTCCACAAAGTTCGATCACCAGCAGTAGATTTTAAAGATCAAATCCAGTCCTTAAGTTGACATTATCAAGCCATCGTTTTGGCTGCCGGTCTTTGCTCTACTCACCAGCCATCCTTCCTTCCAGGCATAGCCTACTCTTACCACGAGTTAATCATTTTATGACCCTATAGTTTGTCTGAATGTGAATGCAGGTTGTTTTTTGTTTGTGCAATGTCGTTATAAAAACAGGATGGAAACTTAGATATTCTAATATATCCGAGGTTTAAACTGGTGCTTCATAAACGAAATTTGTTCTGTGAATTTAGTACTGCATTTCGTTACGACGTTGGAGTTCTTTTCTTATACTTTGCCTGTTTTAACATTAATTTTTAATTACGGCTAACTAATTTACTATTCCATTTCGTTTCCACATTTGGAAACTTTCCCAATTCAAATATTGTAAATTGCCAAAATTGCCACAATTGTGATGTAAATCCACTCAGAATACTATATATATATATATATATATATATATATATATATATATATATATATATATATATATATATTGTTATGCTTTTGGAGGGTAATGTTGCCAATAAGAAACACACGCACCAGTTACTTTCACTTCAATTTATTATAAATTAAATTTATAAATTTAGGAATTTATAAATTTCCGGTTGGTTGGTTCCACAACCAGACGATTGTTCATATATATGGTTATAAGTGTTGTATTATGTACGTTGACAGTACGTTTCTGAGGGAGAATACCAACATTGAAACATCATATGTATTCGTACTAGAACCTATAATGGCATATATTACGAGACATATTTATTTACATATGATTTAATTGAAATGTTCTTACTACGTTCACATAGATTGTGATTAACGTTGTGTGTGTTTGTAAGTTGGTAGGTATGTACGTTTGTTTTATGTTTGTGCAT